>BJBW01006550.1:87232-157510 GCA_004320125.1 Scolopax mira
GGAGGAAAAACTGTGTACCTCTTTCCCCAACCAAATGAATGCTCTTTGTTAGTGGTAAAATGATAGAGAAACACATTTATTATCAAAACATGAAACTGGAAATGCACAGAAGTTCCTTGGTGGGATATAAAATCTCCTATTTGACGTTACCTGAGAAACTGAGACTTAGGATATGTATGAGAGAGGGAAAACATGGTTCTTTCAGTGGATGTTTGGGAGGGCTCAAAACCCGTTAGTGTCTTTGATTAGGTGAAGTTTAAATATCAGTAGCACTGGCAAATCCTCCTTCTACAAAAAAGCTAGCTGTTCCTTCTCCATTCACTCTCAGGATCTATACCAAGCTCTGCCCAAAGTTAACGGTGCTCCAGAGCATCGTGCCTTAATGTGTTTTTCTTGAAAAGCCAGTAGGCTGAAGAATAGTATTTGTGTTAATTATGTTTGGGTTTTTTTCTAAATTAACCAGCAAATGTATCACTATAATAGAAAAATGATACAGCACTTCTTGGACTAGGGCCCAGACGTTTTCTTTGATGGTAAATCAATTGAAATGCATCAATGCTGAAATTACAGTGGGAAATATTTCTAAATTCTTTGTCTGATATTGAAGCATATTCCTGTAAATTAGCCGCATCAGCAGTCATTTTTCCAATTCAGTTTTAAAGGTCAGAATCAAAATGTTGCACTAGATGGTGATATTTGTAAGGCAGGATCCTTGAAAGCAGATTTTTAAAATGTATTCAACAAATAGGTAGACAGCATTTTCTAGATCCATGTTAAAATAGAGTGGCCTTTTCTTGTAAAAAAAGCATTCCTGTTTAAATGGTGACATGAAATGCATTACATTAGTTGTGCCAGCCAGCTTTTGTCAATGATCTACACTTAACTTATGCCCATATGAAAAATGGCTTTATTATTTGCAGCATCACCATAAGTCACTTAAAAATTTGCTTAAAATCCCATGACATTCAAAAAGACATAGGCCAGGTCCTGGAATGGCAGAATGAGAATTTTAAAAAAAAAAAAAAAGTGTTTCAACTCTACCATCCCAGAGGCAGTGATTTGGGCACAACAAATGGCCTCCAGCCCCTTGGAGCCCCCAGAAGCAAGGATGCAAGGACAAAGGTGGTGCTAGGCCATGAGGCACCATCTTGGAGAGCAGTGTATGGGCAGCTGGGGACACAGTGGTGGCCCCCCATCCATTGACAGATGACGGGGTGCTCCCATGCTGCCTCTCTAGAAGGTGTGAGCAGCTCAGGTCTCCTCCAGGGCTTCTCCGCCTGCTGCTGCCCTGCCAATCCCCAGGAGCACTCACACTCTCCTCCTGGTCACCACAGCTTTGCACGCTCAGCCCTCACCCTCTTTCTTCAACAAAAGGCTGTATTTACCCCTACTGCTCCCATCTGGCCTTCAGCAATTAATCTCGGTGCCTCTAACTGCAGCACATTGTGTGATAATTCATTATGTTAATCCCATGTGTCAGCGAACCACTTAAAGGCTTCCTGGGATGCAGATCCCTGCTTCTCTTTTGGAATAAAACCTGGGGTTTCGAGTGATGCATATAAAGAAACAACCACATTCTCTGGCATCCAGATACACAAGGCCGAAGTTTGATTGCTGCTGTGCCTATAGAAATCTTCTTACCTAGTTTCAAATTTTGGAATAATAGAATTAAGCAGACCTAACTAAACATTTGAATCTGCAAACTCTCCCTTCCTCTTTTAAATGCAAATCCCTAAGGCAGAGGCAGCAAGGAATTAAACATATTTACACTATTACAAGCCACTCTGTGAGCAGCAGAGCTAATGAAGCCTGGTTTTGTCCTATCTCCGCCCAGCTGCTGATTCTGATGAATCTTTCAGGAGCACCTTTGAGACCATTACTGCCTTCAGTGGTGTTTCAGATCATCCAGCAGGCTCAGATGTTGCTTGGGGGAGGGATGGATGACAGACAGACGGAAGCGGAGGCAGTGAAAATCAATGGCACATCCTGTTCTCGGGTAAGCAGGAACCCCTCTCATCACCGGCAGAAAATTCAGTCGCTTTGCATTATCAAACCTGGATTCTGCTCCTTTTCTCCCTCTTTTCCCACTTAAAGGGGTTATAGTGAGGAAAGGGGCAGTCGATATGTTCTGCTTGTGGACACCGGAGAGATTTAGGATAGATAAACCGGTATGGTCTGAAATAGGGATGTGTTTTCCTGGCACTGATGGGAAGAGCTCGTTGCTGCTCTTGGCAGGAGTCCCATGCAGGCAACGCCTCGGTCTCCTGCCGAGTCACAGTGGATGAAAAGAGCATGGGGGTGTTGACCCACCTTGTGAGTGAGCACACACTGTGGATTTCCAGAAGGAGGGGAAGGAAGGGGTCATAGAGAACTGTTTGTGCTGGGTCCCTGCAGCCACTGCCTCCAGGCTGGAGACACGTGTCCTGAGAGGGAAGTAGCTTGAGCTGCCACTGGCTCCAGTGTCCTACAGCCTCCGAGGACTGCTGCAAATGCTGGGACATTTTTTCCCAAGCACTCAGCCCCTCAGAACAGCTCTCCCACAGCTCTCAATTTTCTGACTATCACTAAGGATCTGGAGTGAAACACAAACAGTGCCTCTCCCAGAGCTAAAACAGGCTCTCCCAAAATCTGCAGCAAGTCATGGATGTCCTTCAGCTGGATCATGGTGGCTTTAGGTCACAACTAACAGTGGTTTTCTTTGGATTCTCCAGATAGCTGTATCCCATCCCCGCCCCCCAGATCTGTGACTAAATGAAAAAAATGGAGGAAAATGGTGAAGCTAATCTAAATTATTCTCTTTTTTTTTAGGTTTTTCTCTCTCTGCTTTCAAAATTTCAATTTGATTACAATTCATTTTAAAAGAAATTGGGAACATTGGAGTGCTGAAATGATGGTTCAATTTTTCTGCTTTTCTGGAGAAAAGATTAGTTGGGTTATGTTCTGCCTGAACTGACAAATGTTTTCAAATGCCCCAAACTTGCTTTTTTTCTTCTTTTTGACTGAATGAAATATTTCTCTGGCATAGTGTTATCCGAATCCAGCTAAGCAATACAACAACACGTTTCACTTGCTTCAGATAGCCATTGGCACAAAGGCAGAGTTAAGGATCTCTGTGCAACCATCTCTGTGTTTTTGTTTTTAAATTAAGGTTTTCTCCTTGGGGCTATTGCAGCATTGATATTCCACAGACGGGGAAGAATTGCATGCAGGACTATGAAAACCCGAGAAATTGCAGGAGGAGCCGTGGGCAGATTAATATGCTCCAAATATGCTCTGTAATATCATAAGGGTAGCATATTTCCAAATCAGAATGAGAAATGGGTTTCCCAAAAGCACTAAGCTAGAACCCAAAAGCTGAACTTCAGACAAAATTAAAATAACAAGGCTTCAAGCCTTCCTGCAATCAGCCATCAACGTCAACTCTTGCTGCTTTTAGCCTAATGTCAAGCTTCCCTACCAAGTGTTTACATATGACTCTGCTAATCAGGCAAACACAGAGCCTGCAAATGAAAGAGCAGCATCCCTGCTATCAGTGTCTAGCCCAATAAATCCGGTCTGTCCACTTCAAATGTCTCTAGGTCTGCTTTCCCATCCTTCCTCCTTGCCTCCTCCCCGCTGCTTCTCAATCTTCATGCAAAAGCAATAACGGGCTATTCCTTAAGGCATGTTTCCTTAGCATATTGTCCCTCACAACCAAAACACCACTTCCCTGGCTTTGTTTTTAAACCAGCAATAACCAGGGAACAGGAGGGCTCGTTAATCCCGGGAAGAGGCTACACATGCCCAGCAGGGACACAGAGCGAGCTTGGTGGATCCCTGGCCAGCTTCGCCTCAAGGCATCAAAGGCTGAGTCCACCAACACATGCAGGGGTCTTCTGTGTCCAGGGGTCAGGTGGAAGCATTGCTTGAATGAAAACCTTGGTGATAAGCTAAAAAAGAGAATTTTCTTATGTTTCTGGCAAGAAACAGAAGTCCCCAAGACATTTCAGTACAGGTTGCAAAAGGACTGTGAAAAGCCCACTGTGCATTTCTTGGTGTGCAGCACTTGTAAACACTGCTGACGATTCATCATCTGATTTATGAAGACAGCCCAGATCAGCTGGTTTTGGCATTCTGAATGCTATCTAGCCTTCTCTGGCTTTCATGCACGAGAAATTGAAGGCTTGGATCAAAACTTCAAGAGGTCAGCAAAAAGCCATAAGCCTGCACACATCAATAGATGGGAATGAAGTCATAATGTATAATGATGCCGAGTATTGCAAGATCTTCCAATCAACAGCTTAAGAGTGTCTGGAAGGAAGAGATGTTACAGGAATGAACCCTGAGATGGGAACACAGATGGAAACCTGACTTCTAGGAGCATGAAAATGTTTGTCTGCCAAGGACTCAGTCCTCACTGACCTTTCTTGTTCATTTTTTCTCCCATATCATGATTTTATTGATTTTACGGAGCAGATTTCAGAGGAGTCTCAAACTGCCTTATTGCAAAAGCAGGAAGATTTATGCTGGGCTTATTGCAGGCAGCAGCTATGATTTCATTATAGAACACTAAGATTGTAATTTCGTGTGCTTACATAGAATGTTTAATGCACACATTAAGCTAGATGCGTTTTATTTCAGTTTGTATAGCAGCCTAAATGGCATAACAGTATGATACGCTTGTTTATTTGGCATTAAAGCTCGGATTTGGTGCTTAAGCATCATTCTAAATTGGGGGGCCATACTGTGACTTAATGGTTCAATAAGAGTCTTGTTAGTGATCAAAACTCCTGGATTTGTAAACTCAGAAGACTTTCAAACTGGTAGGAAATAATATTGTACCAGCACAGTAACCTTGCTGACCTTTCCAACCCAAAAGGCAGTAACTTTAATGAGGCTTGTAGATACTATCATAGTTTTTACGTGTCAGGTCACTCTACAGACTGATAATGTGAAGGTTATGGGATGAATTGTATAATGTTGTGGGTGGTGTTCACTGTTGCAAACATAAACTGCTTCAGAAAATTTGATTTCTCCTACTAGTTTTGTGAGTATTTATTTTATTTTCCTTTATATTACTTACAGATGTATTCCTCCCCACTTAAAATTGATTTGCTGCAAAAAGTAAACACTGAAACTGGGTTATGATGTGGGTTCAGAAATGGTATGACCGTATTGCTTCACTTGTTAATGAAACAGCTACTATTTGGGCTCAGGAAATACAGCACCCGGAAAAGATTCAGTTTTTGATAGCTTATATTTTCATTACCCATCAGTGTAAGGTGTGATGTGGTATATTTCATAATGTTGAGTTTGTGTCTAAAAAAGATCCTTGCATTATGAAGACTTCAGCTTTAAGAAAATGGGTTCATTTAGTATTATATGAAAAAGCATTTAAAAGGCAAAGTACAGTGCACTGGCTGCGTGTTCAAGCACCAAGGTTACTGGAATCCCCCAGCTGAAGGCTCAGCTCTCTTCCCTTCCCCCTAGCTATGCAGCGGCAAAGGACAGCACTGACTGCCATAAATTAAAATTAAAAAAGGTTGGACAAGGGATCCCTCTACCCTTTCTCCTTCAGACTGGCTGCCCTGAAGGATCAGTATAAAATTCAGCATTAGAGCACCACAAAGAATTAACTATTTAAGGGAAAGGACTATTTCAGTTTGATAAACCCAGCAGGATCAAACTGAGCTAGCAGAAAAAAAAAAGAGTTTTGGCAATAGCCAAGGTTTCTTTTTTCCCTTGTGTCATCTGTATGAAGAACAATTGTTGACAACTGGTTCTCCCTGAAGAACATACTTCAGGATGCAATGGAGGTGCCTCTTCTAGCTTCAAGGCCCCTGGTTTAGCTAAGGCTTAACTACTTTGTCAGATGCTTTAGAAAGGCGTGTTTCCTTTTTTAAAATAACAAGGTTGGCGTTATTTAAATATCTCGCATGTATATTTTTCCTTTAGGCCGATTTCACCATCACAGAAAATCTTGCTCAGCAGCCACCTGCAAGATGCAGAGTTACCCACTTCCCAGGCACTTCACAATTTGGTTTAAAATCTAGACACTGGGTATTTTAGGATGTGAGGCACTTCCATATCTGTAAAACCTTACCTGACAGCTCTCTGTAGACTCCTCACTCTTCTCGGCCACTCTGTGCCCATCTTGCAGGACAACTTTGTGTCTGCCCAGGGCTGATGTCAACATAGTTGATTCTGCCTTACTGTGATCTATGATACTCCCATTCAGCCCTATTTTTTGGTGTCTTGAAACTTGAATTGTGTGTCACCCTCGACAGCAGTAGGGGTGCTGGGAAAATACTCAGGTATCCCCAGAGCTTTCCTCCCTATTCAGCTCTGTTTGCATGAGGAGGGAGAGGTGCAACTGGTTCTGCGGGACATTCCTACCACTGTCAGGAGTTGCCTGCTGGCTTTTCCCCTCTGGACAAGATCAGGATAGAATGATTTAGATGACATTACCGATTTGATAATGAGTTTTATGACTTCTCCACCACCTTCATTCCCCTTTTGCTTGAAGAGTGGGGTTCAGCCCAGCTGACACTACTGAGCATTCCTGCGGCAAACACCTTGCAGTGGGGCTTGGTGCATTATCAGACTACAGGCTGGTTATAACACAGAGGACTTCCAGCCTACCCATCCCCACTGCTTCACTTGCCCCTCATCCCTCAGCTGTCCAGCTCAGGAAGCAAAATGGAGGCTGTGCATATGCAGGTGGTAGATGGTACCTAAGGACGTGCACATCATGCAATTTAAGGAGGATGTCAGGATGCTATCTGTGCCCAGAGCTCAGCTTCACTGACTGCTCCTGAACTTGGACCATGACAGCAACGTGGGTTTTCTCCTGCTGTTCAGACTATGACTTACAGCTTCTCAGTGGTTTCAGATCCCCAAGCTCCTATTATATTATGCAGCATATATAGTTCTTACCTCAATGTAATGAAGTTACTGGGTAACTATTTATTTTTGTGATTAACTTTTACACCTGCTCACAAGCTTTTAATTACCAAATTCCCCACATAGTTTTTTAATTCAATTTGGTTTGACCTTTAATTTAGCAGGGAAATAAAAGAAAGGTGAAATCTGTGTTATGCCACCACTATATTCTGGCATTGAAAGCTGTGGAAGAGGCCTTGGCAGCAGTGGGACAGAGTACACGGGCTGAGCTGGGAGTGTGGCAGGACAAGAACCCATGAAAAGGTGAAGTATTTTATTTTCTCAGAGGAGAAGGCTGTAACAAACCTGCTGCCCACCCAGTGAAATACATTTCTTTAGCCCTAGAGACCCTTTGTTTGCATTTTTTTCCTAGAAAGCAGAGGATTGTCACTGAAGTTTTTGCCATCCTTCCTGCCCCACTGCCACTACCAGCAGCTCTAACTGTGCTCTAACTGTGAACATGTGCCCCATAAGCATGGCCCCGTGCAAACCTGCTGTACCAGTCAGAGCCGTGGGGCAAGGGACCACAGAAAAAACAGGCCCCTGAGACATGGAGAATGAGGAGAGGTTGCTGATGTTATACAATAACCATTCCCAGCATTTGGGGGAGCTAATAGTTGGCTTCCCCTGGATGACAGCCGATGTGCCGGTCCAGCAATGTCTGTGCCGGCGGATGTTTGGGATTCCACAAGGAATATTTGATCCTTGTCCAGCCAACCCAGATGGCTACGTATCTCCTTGGAGTATTTGCACTGCAAGGTGCCAGATTAATGATTAGAGAGATTAAAATCTACAGGTGCAGCCTGGGTTGTGCCAGTGAAATCTCAACTCGACTCTACCAGCAGACCTGAATGTGAGTCCAAAGGGCCATACCTAAGGATCAAGCTGCTAGTTGACCTGTAGGTTGTTCAGCATTTGTCTTTTCTGCTGAGAATACCAACAAGATAACACTCAGCACAGGTTGGATGATTGACCTTTGGATCTGTCCTAAACAGGACTGGTTATACTGATCTAATTTTATAGATTCTTCATGCAGTATGCCAGAAAAAACCCAGGGAGGACAACAGCAGCAGCATGTGGAGAGTTTTGCTTTTTGTGCAGGCCCTACATGTCAAAACAAAACCAGCCAAACAGTGTCATTAATCTTGGGTTTATTACATGAAAATTTCCCAAGTTATGGCAAAGGGCGGATGGGCAGAGGACAAGTCAAGGGTAATTGCCCACCAAGGGTAAGCTAGAAGACATAGCTTAACCATTGTCACAACGTTTGCCAACAACCAAGGGGAACTGAATGTATAGTCAATCATGACTACCCAGTGAGGTGAGGATCCTTTGCTGGCTGGTTCTGCTGAGACCTTGTTTGCTTGGCACCAGTGATTCACCAGAAAGCAATAGCAATGAGTCTGATAATGAGACCAGTGGGTGCTGATAGGACCAGAGGAGCTATTATCATGATTCCTAAGGAGGATTTCTGAAATTAGTCATTTAAAATGGAATGGGCAGCATTCGTGTGGGTATGCTTCATTTCACATCAATAGGGATTGACACGAATTCCTCTCTTGTCATACACAGACCACCTATTATTAACAGGCTTTTGTATGTTATTTCTTTCCTAAGAAACTCAAACCCATTAAGTTACTTTAAGTGTATGTGGGTCTGGTAATGTCAGATCCGTTTTAAATAAATGGGTCGAGTAAGAAAATGGCTGCAAACAGGAATCATTCTGTTTTCCAGATTGTACTATCAAGGTCTAAACTAATTGCAGTTCTTCTTTATTATTCCTATTAATTCCAAATATCTGAAATAGTTTCAGTACATACTGTAACTTCATTCTTTTCTTTTTTTTCTATAAAGTCATAAAATATATGAATAATGGATTGAAAAGACGGGAAAGAAAGGTTCTTAAAATTAATATTAACTCTGGTTTCTCAAATATTGTCCTAAGTCCTCCCCTAAGGAACAGAGAAAATATTCCAACTCCACATGACAGAAAAGCTTTAATGCAGAGAACTCTCCACAGGACTGTTTTCATTTTGTAGTGTATTTTAAACATATGGACAGGGCAGACTGTTAATTATTTCTTCTCCTTTTGGCTCAGTTCCACATACAACTCAGCAAAAGCAAAGCTCTACAGACTATTCAATGGACAACAAATGGCTCTGCATTTGCTGAGTGCTGAATAAAAATGTTAAAAGGGTGTTGTGACTGGCTCTCAGGGCACTTGTTGGCCCACAAATAAACATCCTTGCTCCTTCTTCCCCTGGCTGCTGCATCTTGTTCCCTCCATGTCAGTTCAGGGGGAAACATTTTGAGAAGAGACAGTTTAATAATCCTACACATCCTTTCCACATGATGGAAAGACCTTGCAACTAGCGGGACCATGTCCTTAAATGCTGCTGTATGCAACTAGAGTGCATTGTGTCATGACCAGAAGGGCATCCCCAGCTTCTCAGGAACATACACAGCAAGGTCTATTTGCAAGAGCTTGAGGCATTGTGGCCCATGTGCTTTGCTCTCGAGCAGCAGCATCAGCAGAGGACCTGTGCCCCTGCCTGTGCCACCTCTGGCTGCTCCCCAGTTCTTCAGCCCCAGCCCAGCCACAGCAGGAAGGACAGTCTGGCCGGCAGGTGTGAAGCAGAAAACTGCAGAAGGAACACCTATACCTATCTGCTGCCTTAATTGGGCTACTCTGCACCACCTCTGCAGTGGATGGATGGTAATATCAAATAATCATAATATCTGTAGTGGAAGAAGTGGTAATATCAAAAAAAACCCCAAGGTGAACTACTCTGGCACAGCCCTGGGGATGCCCTTGCCCACGGGTCTCTTGCCTCCCACAAAGGAGCAGAGCTTGTGCTGGTATTTCCCACGGTGTGTGTGTCCTGCCCACGCTGTCTCTCTGGCAATCACTTCTACACCCTCTGTTTCTAATCTCCCAGCAGAGCATGGTATGTTCTGCAGCAGACTGGTGCTTATCTTTGTGTCTGGGGACCTAATAATGCATCTACTCTTACACAAAGTTTGATGAATACTTAATTTCTATAGTGTTTGTTCTGTCAGCAACACTTTTTTTCTGTTGCAAACATTTTTCAAATTTGTGGGGATAACTTCTCTGCCTGATATCATTTGTAGTCAGAACATGTAGCTATAAACCAGGGAAAAAGAATGAACAGAAACAAAGTGTTAGAGTGATGGTTTTAAGATGACATAAAAGAACACTTGGGGGTTTTTGTGCTTGTGACGGGGATGAGAACACATCAAGGAGGAGAGGAGAGCCATAGATTATGGAGCTATTACTCATTATTAATTATATATTTTGCACCATTACCACCACTCTGAGATCTAACCTTGCAACCAATAACAAATTAAGCTGCACAATGACCCTTTGATGTTAATCACGGAAGACCAAGAATTATGTACCCCTGGCCAGAGTAGACTTTGTTTTGCTTTCAAAGAAGTGTGGAGAAATTTAACACAAAGTTTAACTTATTGTCCAAACCAGATGCATTATCAGGATGGTGATAAGCATGAGTCACAGTGCTTAGATCTGCCTCGCAGATACCCTCACCTCTCTCTCCTGTGTTTCAAGACAGAAAGAAGTGGTAACCATGTTATTTTCAAATCTTTTAGGGTAGCTGGGGCTCCAGGAACTAATCTCTGTGGGTTTCCTTGCCAAGAAACTAAATACAAATTAAAATAAAGTAGGTGAGGCCCTCCCCTGCCCTCCTTTCAGCTGCTCTACTATTTTTTTTCTAGACTGAACCCTTGCTGACATGCCTGTACCCACTGCTGCTGCCTGAAAGGTACCTTGCCACGCTGATAGCAGGTTTCCAAGGAACTCTCCATGCCCAGGACTGTCCCCTGTAGCCGTGGGCACCCCAAGCCCCTTCTGCCACTGCCCCAGACCACATTGGCCACAACCAGCTGGCACCATCACCCACCAAGAGCAAAAGGCCAAGCCCCAGGACAGTCCCAAGCCTGCAGAGAAAAACAGAACTTCACTGGAGCAGTGTTATTTACAGCCCTGGGGTCCTCTCTTGGTGCAGTTTACTGGCTGTTGTCAAAATGTCATGAGAAAGACAGTGAAAAAAATATTTAAACTGCAAAGACACCAGTCCTGCAGCCTCATGGAGGAGTGTCCTGCACCCAGCCTGGCAGCAGCCTGCTCATTTGTGTGGGGCAATGGACATATCTCTCATGTTTACCTGCTAATGCTCAGTATTTTCATGCCTAACTAACTGGAAGGCTTCTGCAACAGCAGTTTTTTAGAAAGGTTCACGTGCTTGTTCTGCTTTGCCTGGATGCGGGAGAGGGTGAATCTGGTTCAGTCCCCAGGGACGTGCTCAGCCTGTTCCCCAACACAGGGCAGAAGGAGCAGGCTGGCTTCAGCTGTGCTAAATCACTCACTTTCCCTTTAGGAGCAAATCCCTCACTTTGCCCAGGGATCTTGGAGGGCACACAAGCTATTTCCCAACTGGGACTGCTGTGATGCTAATGGGTATCTATCTTCCTTCCTCTTCCTTTTTCTGCAGGATTTCAGCGAGAAGCAGCAAATGAGCTGGGTTTAGGACTCAGGGGAAGGTTTCCCTTCCCCTCTTTGCCAGGGCTGGCTGCAAGGGGGGCTGTGGCCTCCCTGTGTCGGGGAGGTCACGGTTTGGCTAGGCATCAGGGGGGGTGTGGGGGGACACAGATGGGGAAACACTGGCAGCATCCTGCCCTCCAATCATTATAGCCAGACAGGCTGGGGATTTGCAGTCAGGCTCTTCACTGCGCTTCAGCGTCTCACCCCTCGTGAGATTTCACAAGAAAATAAAAATCCAAAGCCAGAGCGCTGGCAAGCGAAGCTGGCAGTGCTGAGCTGCTGCCCCGGTGCTCTGCAGCACTGTCCCTTCCCCCAGCCAATGTGACAATCTCATTTTAATGTGGCCTGTGCTCTGATTTCACCTTTATTTGCCCCCAGTTTTTTACCCCGAGGCAAAACCCAGCTCTCACCCCCACACGGTGGTGTGCTGTGCTCTCCCCCCTCCTGGAGCTCCCATGGACAGGGTGCAGCACTCAGCCCTGGGACCTGCTGTCACCATCCCTGCCCAGGGACGAGGAGAAAAGTGGCTTCCAGATAGGCAGAGCAAGAGATTTGGATCAGCAACAAAAATGTATAAGTGCAAGTCTGCACGCACTTTAGTTCGGAATACTGATTAGATCCAGAAATAAAGGGATGGAGTAGCTAAATGTTTTGGGAAGACAGCATTTTGTATCATTTGTTATCCCTCAGCTAGCCTCAGTTGGAATAGGAACTGACCAAATGCCTGAGTATCATGGTGTCACATACTGGTATTGTTTGTGTCAGAGGTTTTGGCTTAGGATCTACAAAAGATTTGGCAAGTAACCCAGCTGTCTAAATCTGACCTTTTTTGCTAAAAGAGGGGGCAGGGAGTACCACCGAAGGGCTCACAGTATGCGTGAGGGAAGCTGGTCCTCTTTCTCCACAGTCCTCCAGCTGCACAGCCGTGACATTTTGTTTAAACGTATTTCTACAGTTGTTAGGCCTGACCAGTGCAAAAGCATCAGTGAGAAAAGAGAGACCTGCTCAAAAGGCTTCTGTAAGTTTAAGACAGGGGGACTTAAACAGGAGACTCTAGTCCAGTGAAGGGAATACCGGAATACCCAGGCAGAGGAGCCCCCATTCAAGGTACACCCCACAAACCCCCTGGGAGGGAGGAGCCACTGGACATTCAGCTTATCTGATGCAGGCTGGTGGGCAAGGGATCCAAGGAAGAGAGAGAAGATGGAGATGTAGGAGAGCATAGGAGGTTCCACTCAAATATGAGAAAAAGCTGCTTCACAGTGAGGGTGACGGAGCCCTGCAACAGGCTGCCCAGGGAGGTCATGGAGTCCCCTTCTTTGGAGATTTTCAAGACCTGTCTGGATGCAGTCCTGAGTAACATGCTCTAGCTCTGGGCAATCCTGCTTCAGCAGAGGAGTTGGACTAGATGATCTCTATGGTCCCTTCCAACTCTAAAAGAAAAACTCAGTGAAAAAAATTCAGTGAAATAACAGCACTCTCAGTACCCAAAGAGTACTACAAGGAAAGGCTGTGACCTTAAACTCCAAATGCTTGCCTGCCAGTATAACGTTGAGTCAGGAAAAGAGGTTGAGGTCCATGGAAGAAGTTCTCCATGGAAAGGTTTCTCTGCTAAATCAGCGGTACATGTAAAGGCAGTGCCTGAAAAGGCCTGGTCTTGATGAAAGATTGCTGGATGTTTGATCTCTCCCAAGGCTTTGCGTTTCCCCTCCTTCCTTGCACAGCTCCCAGCACACACTCCGCTGCCTGCTAGGTCTTTCTGAGAGTTATCTTTTATTTGCCTCTCTGCCAGCTTCTGCAGAGCCCACCCAGAGCAAGGCTGACATGTCAGTTATTATTATCACCCACTGGAAGCAAAGGGTGAGGGGAACTTTGCTATTTTTATCCTGAGCTTCTCGCTCTGCAAACAGCTTTCTCACCTCTTATAAAAGCGTCACTGGATGAGCATCAGTGACACTGGGCCATCTCAGAGTGTTAGTCCCAAACTCATAGGATGTCCTGGTGAGAAAAAAGGGTGATTGCTCTGAGCTGGGTCTGGGGTAAGTCACTGGAGACAAAACTACTCACAGTTCCCTTTTTAATAAATTCTTTTTTATAAAAAAAGGAAAGATGGTGATGAACAGCAAGAGCAAACTGTTTGCAGACTAAAGAAAATGAAGGGGATGCCATCTGTATAATGCACTTGGGGATGTAATCATTTATGTGAACTTAACCTGTAGGACTCAATCTCCAGTTAAGTGGAAGAAAATCCATCAAAGTCCACCCAAATAAATTAGTGGTTTCATGTGTTACAGTGTATGTGCACTGCCGTATGCCTTTAAGAGCCAGTGTCCCAGTCAATACTTCACTAGACGCTGACGTAAATAAACCATCACCTGTACTTTAGAAAGTTTCATACATAAAGTCCCAGCCTTGAAAACTTCAAGATGGTAATTTTCCAGTCAAGGCTGGGAGGAAGGCAGTGGAGCCTGTCAGAAATCCATCCTGAACACAGTTGTTACACTGTGAGAGTTGAATGATACCATTAGCATCCCATCCCGCTACCTCTTACCTCTCCAGATCAAAGGAATAGCTCTTGGATAAAGCAAACTGAAGGAGACACCTGAGCAAGAGGGGAAGACGGTATGGAAAGGAAGCAGCAGAGCCTCTGGCTGTGTGTGAAGGCAAGGCAAGAGATAAATTGTGCAATCTGTACTTCAGTCATTATAATTGCACATGCATTTTATTTATGTATTTAGAATAGCTTGATGTTTTACTCGGGTCCAGTTGGCTGCAACAATATAGTACAAGTGCATAAAATAAGTCAGAATAGTGCAGTGAAAAGGAAAAGAAAAGCTTCTCCTGGCATCCCTGACAAACTCTAGGCTTAGCAGAGAGGGAGGAGTGCCATAGAAGAGATTCTAGCATCATTACCTATTTAACATCTTCCAGCAGCACATAGAAGTTGTTTCACTGATCTCTAGGTTATGCCCAATGTGGTACCAATACTTGTCATCAGAGATTATGAATTCCATTCTGTGTAGAATATTTGCTTTTGACAATACACATTAGGTAAAAGGGTGTAAAATCAATCTGAGGAGGAGATTTTTATCAGTAAATGCTTAATGATACAGAATACACTTAATGATGCACTTGGTGACTGGGTGTTTAAAATGGTGTGTGCGGGCGTCTTGCATTACAAAACTCTGGGAGAGGGATTGAGGCCAGTGGGATGCATAGATATATATTCTTTAGATTCCTTTTCCAGGCAGCTGGACCGGCCTAGAACAGGACTTTCAAACTCTGCAATCATATCTACATCTTTCATTCCTACAGAAGGCTGACAGATTAAGGGATGCGATATGGGCTCTTCTGTCATAATAGAAAAGGGCTTATATGGGTTTTGCAATGAAGATATGATAAAGCTTTAAGAGGGTTGTACAATTTTATGCTAATCCTTGGCAAGCAGATCAATATCACAGTACAAGGCATAATATTTTTGCAAAAGGAGGGATCAGAAGGGATGTACTCAGATGAGAGGCAAGGCTACAGTCAAGTTGCCAGGTGATGCTTGTAGTACAAAATCAAATAAGGAAATATTTCTTTCTGTAGGCACAGTAAGCTTGTTTCTGTTCTTCAGGAACTATAAACATTAAAGCTGGAACAGTCACATTTGATCATCTGACCTATCTCAACTGTTTAGCAGATCAGGTCTCTGAGTAGGTTATTGTTCAGTATTGCTGCATGGAAATTTATATTCCCTGGAGAACGCTCATATACACTTACGGACATCATTAAAAAATTAAATAATATTAAATTAAATAATATTGTGCATATATCTCATGCACAATTCATTAGTGACAATGGATATTTCACTGAATAGGTTTTCCACTGCTGTAAATCAGTATGCAGCAGTAGAATAAAATATATAAGACAAGAATTAGTATCTCATTTGGATGGAGCACAGCAATCAAAAACGATGGTTTCTTGACTAAAAACCATTGGATTTTGCAGACATGCCCAGAATCTGTCATATATTTGTGTCCTTGAAAAATATATTGATGAGATTACTGAGTAGTCACAGTAAGAATATTTCTGATCTATTTGACAAGGAAAAGGAGGGAGCAGAATGGGGACCTACAGGTAGGACCTGGTGTGGTAGAGGCACTCCATGCGTTGTGTGTTTCTGTAGCCTAGCTCGATGAACACAGAGATGAGAAGAACAGGGGCATAGTTTAATTTTGGCCTTGACAGAACAGATTAATTTTGTAGGCACAGCAGATTATTTTTCTGTAGCCCTGGGCTACTCCCATCCCTCCCTCCAAGAAGTCCTGCCTGGGCTGTCTGCCCTCACTGACCTGCATGTGAGAAATTGCCAAGAGAAATGCGGGGAGTGGAAGGCACGGAGTTGGTCGGGTTGGGCTGGGAGGAGGAGGAAGAGGAGGAGGAGAAGGAGTGGAGTGAGCAGGTGGGCTGGGTGCAGGAAAGTGGCAGCAGGATCTTGGAGCTGGGCTTCGGGCCGGAGAGAAGGTGAGCTGTAGCCATCTCTGCCCCTGGGGTAGAGCAGGGCTCGCTGCCTGTCCCGCGTTCACACACCAAGACTGCTTGCCTGACAAGTCAAAAGCCACCTCTTAAAATCTCTCCCCCTCACTGTCACAGCCCTGCAAAACCTGCAAGGTCACAGGGAAAGCGAAGCAGGTAATACAGCTATCTCCATCACTGTCAGGGCTGAGACAAGTCCTCTTTTTCTCATATTCACCCTGCAGAGCCACACCAGGGGCTGGGTGCTGCTCCTTTTGTTCCTGAGCAAACACTTCCAAGATCCCGTCAGATACACATCTGCAAACACAATTACACATCCATCACCAGCAACTTAATTTGAAAAGAGCAGCACAGGTGTGTGAGAGAAGCACCTGTAGGCTGCACAATATTTTTTTCACTAACTTCAGCAAATACAATTCTCCATTTTCCATGGGAACAGCTGGGTCGAGTACTAAAATGTCTTCCCCCCCGCCCCCCCATACTACCAGTTTCAGAAGAGTTAAATACTTTTAACTTAGGACTGAATAAGTCTGGGTTTATGTGAGCATGCCCTCTTTTTCAGCATACAAATTTTGTTGAAATGTGGGTGAAACAAAGTTGGACTTCGGACTTTTTCCAGATTTTACAGATGTCAAATAAATTTTGTCTCATCAGACAGCTTCACACATGTATGCACACACATACACTCTTACACCAGGCATGCAGAAGGCGGATGGTCTGTGGCCATACTGCCTAACTGGCTTACACGTCCCCAGCAAGACCCACGTGCTGCAGACACCTCTGATTTACCTCAACGAGCTGCACAGCACACATGCCACAGACTCAGTTTGTGCCACACTCCGCAGAGACATTGTATATTGATGCGGGGTGAGTGCTAGAGGTCTGAGATGTCTAACAGACTCTGCACATGTATTTTGTACCCTCATTTCCACCCGGGACTCTCTCCCTGCAGACACAGGGGACATTAGTGAATAGCCTAACTAAATTACAAGCACAGCCGACACACTACACATCCTGTTTTATTCAGACCCAATTTAGCTGGGTGAGAGTGCGGGCGGCTGTGCAATCCCACAGCCTCCACCCCGCAGCCCACAGCGTGCACTGGGGCAACTGCAGGGAATTCCAGGCAAATCCACAGCTCGTGTTGCCAGTTATTGCCAAGCAGCCTCATTTCCTGAGATGCGTGAACTGGGGAGGATAACAGCTAATAAACGGCGTGCTTACTTAATTTTCTCCACCCTTTGAGTTGAAGAGAAAAGGCAAAAGCAAACCAAACAGTGCTAAGTGTATTATGATGGGGTTTGCTAATTGAGCTCTTTGGCAATTTCAGAGGTACGCAACTTCACAGTCTCGGTGGCGGCACGTAATCACATATTTGCACAACAGTGTGAGGCAGCAGAAAGCTACCGGGATCAGAATTTAGTTACAGGTCTCATTCTGTTGGTAAGAAACTTGTTTTTTAATTCCTCATAAGTCCAGGATTTTAACTAACATCTTCCAAGCTCGTCATTCTTTCCAGGGAGGGTTGTTTCTGACAGCACCCGCATGGTTTTTGGTGAGGCTTTGCCCCCAAAAGTCCTTCCACTCTTGCCGCATTCACATGCAAAAAACCTGGGATGCATTGTGCCTGCAATGACTGACTAAATTAGGCCCTGGGCAGGTGCCTGTCCCAGCAGAGCTGGACCCATAAGGCTCCACAAGGACCACACATCTTGCCCCATGGAATCATTGACATGAGTGGGGCTTCCAAATCAAACAACTCAACAACCAACCTTACACGAAAACCCAAGTCCCCTAGTTAAACTAAAATGCAGTTTGTGTGATCCTTGTTCTAGTAATTCAGAAAGCAACTGAATGAAGTTCTTGTAGTCATCCTCCAGACCTGCCCTGCTGGCTGCAAATTTCCACACTCAGCTTTAGGAGGAGTACATATTTTCCCCCAGAGAGTGATGGGTGAGAAAAAACAAGATGCTTATGAGGAAGCGCATGTTGCCATTTTAAATATAAGGACTAATCTGGGGAAAGCTATAAATTAGATTTACAACAGAGACAAAGTTTGCAATGGCAAGAGATGCCAAATTCCAGTACCCAACAATGAAAAACTCTGAATGTAGGGGGATCCAGCATTCCCCCTAGTGAAACTGTGTTAAAATCTCAGCCATCTCTTGATCTTCTCTTTGACAGTAGCTGCTATTTTCATCACTGACTGAAGAATGTGGATCTGAATTACTCTGAAGACCGGGAGTCCAAGCATCAAGATTTCTGCTGTCTGAAGTCTTAATGTGTCACTGCTCACAAGCTCTTTGAGCAGCCCGAAAATTGCCATTGCCTTGTTGATCTTTCACTGTTGGCTCTGTTTTGGGAAAACAACAGTAATAACTGGGTTTCAGAACCACTTTTCCCCTAAGCATTCAATATGCCAGTGCCCTTCACATAGGGTGTAGAGGGCACAAGTTGTTTTATTATTGTTATTTCCAATTTAGCTCTTCTAAGTGTGTCTCCTGCCTTTTGTAAATGGGAGTGTTATGTCTTGTAGCTGGGCAGCTATCTGGACCATACTATTTTTTTTCTGGTTGCTCATCCCCATGGCATCTCAGTTTAAGCAGGAGGTTCAGCCAGAGAGAATGAACTCCCCCAGACAAAGCCTCCAGTGGGTCTGAAGCTAGTGAGAAGATGGTAAACATAGGATAAATACGTAGGGAATGGATAAAGCTGTAACTGAGGAGCAGAAGCTAATATAGAAGAAAAAGAAAAACAGGCTCAGAAAAGGCTACACTCAGTTGTGAGACTGTGAGGGACTGGGTTTTTTAGTTTGTCCCCAGCCTCTGAAAGATAAATGGCTTTTCATCAGTGCGGGCAGGATTCCCCATGAGGAGAGCCCACCCTGGCCGCTCTCTGGGAAGGCTGCTGTTTTCCTGGCCTGCTCAGAAAGCGTCCCAGCACACCTTGTGACTCTCAGCCTGTTGTCATCCATCTGGGTGCCGAGGACTTGCTTGGCGAGTTCAGCAGCTCATGCGCTTCCCATAAGATACTAGATAATTGCTGCTGGATTGTTATGTGATGAGTAGGTTAGATAACAGGACTATTAAGCACTATTTCATCACTACCCTCAAACCAGTACACCAGATTCTTCCTCTAGAAGTATTGTTTCATCCCAAATCTAGTAAACATATCTATTCTGAACTCCCTCTGCTGTTACAGTGTTTAATTAATGGGAAAAACAGTCAGTGTTAGATTTGATAGCTCAGGTGTATAGAATCTGTTAATTACCTGAAAAAAAAAAAGTTGTATTTTCATTTTCTGTCTGGTCGGATACAGTAATGATTTTTCCAAGCCTTCAAGCCTTAATGTTTTCTCCATAATGCATTAAGACTCCCATTCAGCAAGAAACACAAACACATGCATAATCCCAGAGTAACAATCGGCAGCTGCTTGTATTAGCCGTAAGATTAATACCTTGCTGAAAGGGGGCCTGTGAGGATGCTCAGTAAGCTCATCTTGGCAAGGGGAGGCAACAGCAAGTCCCTCCCCAGAGCGTGCTGCTTCGGGCTGCAGGTGAACCCCCACCTGCCGAGGTCAGTGGCAGCTTCAGGCTATGTCCTGTATGTCCACTCTGCAGATCCAGTGCGTCCCTACCCTCTGCCATCCCTCGCACCGAGGATAACCAGAGTGGGAAATCACCCATTTCAAAGCCAGTTTTCAGCTACAACCCTCAGCACCTTTCCAAAGGGTGCTTTGGGCAAAGCACAGGGCTTTGGGAAGGTCAAATCCTACCCCGCCTCAAAGGAAACAAGAGGGAGACACAGGGAGGTCCCATTAGCTGCGACCAGGGGATCAGCACCAGGATCTCCCGGCCGCTCGCCCTGGCCCGTTTCCCCTCTCTCCGCCAGCGTGCAGCATCCAGAGCAGGACTTACTGGGTGTGATTATGAGGGTGCAACCCTACTGTGCTGCAAATAGGTCTCCTATGGGGTAGGGGGTGTGCTGAGTGATGCAGAGAAGGCTGTGCTGCCACCTGGTACCTACACTGCCATGGCAGTTGCACCCCATGCAATACCTGGTCACAAGGAGTATTCTGGCAGCATACTCTTTCCACTATCTGTTGTCTCCCAGATTGCTGGCAAGGTGACAAAGGGATTATTACAGGCTTAGATATAATAAATAGGCCACCAAGATCATCATCTTTGATTAGTCCGTACACTCTGCCAAAAACATCTTCATAGCATGGCTAGCACAGTTAGCCAAAAGACTGGGAAGCCACAGTTTGTGGAAGAACTTCAGAAACATCTGGAACTTGGTCCATCTTTGAGTTTTGCCAGCAGTGTGGCAAGTCTGCAGAGCAAACTGCTGCAGGTCTGTTAGCTGATGCCCTGTGGCACTTTGCTGAGGGGAGAGCACTTTTGTTGATAGGTTTCTTTTCAGTTTGGGACTTACAAAAGGCTTTTTTGCTTCATGTCCCTAGGTTAGACTGCTCAAAAAAGCTAGTGGCCACCTTTCAAGGACAAAAATGATTCCATGAGATATTTTAATCTCAGTGTAGGTCTGCTGGATTATTATCACTCATAATTAGTTCTATTCATGCTGCAACATTCCCTGTTGGCAACCTGTTTTTCATCTGTAAAAATACTGAAGAGTTGCAAGAAGCAGGAGGGTTTGCCAAGACTTCTGCATCAAGGCTGCTAGTGTAGACAAAGAATATGTGTCCCAGCTGGGAGGTTTGCTGTTTTTAAGCCAGACCCACTGTATCTGCATGATATTCTCTCCAGAGGTATGGCTATAGCAATAGTTTGGTGTTCTGTTTCAGCATGAGCTTTAACTCTTTATTTTTTTATTATAGTAGATATTTTGAACCCTAATGCATTTTTTCACTGTGAGTTGGTGAAACAGTTAACCAACAGAGTGCTTTACATTCAGTCCTGTAAGTAACTTTCATTTTTAGTGGCTTGCCCTACTTCTCTTTACACACATCTGAGTCTCGGCAAGTTTCTTGCTTCCTAGCACCCAGTTACATCAGTTATACTGGGCATTTTGTACCATTTGGGCCTAACAGCAAACATATGCACCCCGCTGAACCAGCTGAATTTAAATGTTTTGATAAACAAGCTGACATATGAACGCCACCACTTGCCAAATACCCCACCAGCCTGGGCAAAGCCGGCTGGGCTGCAGAAGGGGAGAGCAGAGTGTGAGTGCTGCTCGAATTCCTGCGCAGTTCCTCACTCACAATTGCTGATTTAATGCCACACACCTCACCAAGAGGAGAGCTTGAGAAGCACCACGCTCTTTACTTTAGCAATGGCCTTGGTGGAAATAAAGCCAACTGGTTCCCCAGGGGCACAGCAGCTGACCGGACCACATGCTGACTTGCAGATACGCACAAGCACGCAATAGAGACATTCTTAAGGCTTTGCAATAGAAAAGAGGTTTTTCTGAATTTGGGAGTGAGTCCTGATTTTTATTATCTGGCAGAAAGGAGTACATGTCCTGTGAAATGCTGGAAAGTGGCAGGAGACTGCCCTCCACTATTTCTTCCCATCCTTGTACCAGTTTGGATGACTGGAGACATGCCTTACACTTAGCTGCCATCTCTAAGATAACATCTCTAACACCTAAGATAGAAATTAAACTAAACTAACATTAGGTACCTATTCTTGTTAGTTTAAACAAGACTCTCCTTCTAATGCAGAATATGTTTTTCTCTTTCCTTGCTACTCCCTAGAGGCAGTGGTCACGTTCTACCTACACAGTGGTTCTGCTGCTACCAGGATCTGCCTGGACCTGCTGAGATATACCCTTATGCATTTCTAATGGCTTATGCATGCTCCCTTTTAATCTGATTTATGCAGAAAAGTACACTTGTCAATGGTACAGTGAATTCTCCAAGGCATTTAATGTCAAGGCAGGTCATTCAGACTAATATTAGCTCTAATTGCCACTCTGACTCTTCTTATATTCCTCACCTGCATCCCCTTTCTTGCCTATAATGAAAATGTTTTATATCTCATCACATCAGTTCAATGAGTAGGATAAGGGGGTACATTCAGCAGCAGCAGTAATATATGGGTTTGAAGTGCAGAGTTAGACCCAGGTATTGTTCACCGTCTGTGATTCAACATTCATTAATACCAGCTCTGTATCTGCCAGATCATCTAGAAGTACAAGTTTAATCCAGATCAGAAACAGGCCCTCAACTGCATTTTTACCAGGTTAGTAATTATGTACTTTAGGGAGTCTGTGCCAGCTTACACTACAATCATGACCTGGCAGTCTTGGTGTTGCATCTGCCCTCTTTTTTTTTTGGTTCCCTTTTTGTGACTGGGGAATGTTGTCCCAGGTGCATTGAGAGGATGTTTGGAGGTGGCACCCCAAGGGACCAGTCTTCCAGTGCCTATTGATGAATAGGGCCAGCCTAAGTATTAAGGAAAGAGTTGTCTGGCACACACTGCCACTCTGCTTTGGTGTGGAAACTGAACATCCAGCAAAATAACTTTGGAACTGATTTACGCTACCCAGAAGAGTCTCTGTTCACCCCTGTCTGCAGGGGATGAAAATCAATGGACAGTGTGGAGTCCTTGCTAGTATGGGTGTGTGTCTCCAGGGTTGGGACCCTTGAGAAGAGGCAGATGCCTATCCTTTGCTTCTCTCTATCCTTCTCTGTTCTGTGCCAGGCAGGACCTTGTGGATCACCCTGGACAGCAATTGCTGGTTTGTTCTGCTGGCTTGGAAGGTTGCACAATACCTGGGCTTCCATAACCCTTTCCTGGCCAAAGCATGCAAACCCATCAAGTGAGCTCCTGTTACAGAGAGCAAGGAGGTAAAGGGGACAGTGGGCACGAGTGAGCCCAGGTATTAACAGGACTGGAAAGTGAGGCATATTGGTAGCAGGCAAGAAGAAATCTGAGCACAGTTCATGCCTGATGAGCGTGCAGATAGAAAAGGAAGTCCCTGGGTCCAAACCTGCTTACAGAGCAGCACAGCAATAGCCAGAGACCATGGCCTTGGTGTATAGGTGGCAAGAAAATACTGTCCAGTCAAAGGCCCATAGACAATAACTTTTGCAGATCTTCTGGGAAAATGTTATCAAATATTATCATGCCTGAATCAGTAGAGCCTCCTTAAATTGATAAATGTATTAATGTCCTGTGGCTGTCATGTTTTTGACACAGTATCAGGTGCACAAAATTTCATTTCTGGATTCATTGAACCATGGCTCAGGGACAATCCAAAATAACTAATGTGGTCCCTTTGCATGTAAGTAAACTTCTGTTTTACAAGGAGAGATCAGGCACTTCACTCCCCCAAAAGTCCAAAACATAAGCAAAATGCAGTAATATAAATATTAACTGAGAACCGGATAATTTATCTAAATGCTAAGAGTTCTAATGCTTAGAAAAGGCTAGGAGATAAAAAGTTGCTACAGCTGATTAGTAGGAAGAATCAAGTGTCTTCTCAGCATCCTTTTTATTTTGGGTGTTTTTCAGAAATAACTCATCAGATCATGTATTTAAATGCCAGAAGAAGGCTTTACATCATTCCACCCACCTCATAAAAAGGACGATAATGGACAAGGAAGGGAGATGCTAGTAGGATTTGCAAGTTCATCCCTGAGCTGCCGCAATATAGCTTTGCTATTGCGCTGACTACTGAAGGCTGAATCACCAAGAAGTAAATGGCCCTTGCCAAGAACTGCAAATGTTCCAGCCATCACGAGAACAAAAGTATGCAACCAAAGCTCATGTCCAACTCTTTTGGTAAGAGCATGCTTTGAGTGGAGGAAAGGGGGCTTCAGAAGTGATTTTTCTTCCATGGATTTTCCACTGAGTACTATTAAATACAAATGCACCTCCTCCAGAGTCAAAAATGACTGGAAGCTGGGGAAGTATTCCAACAAAATATCACTGCATGCAAGTCCTGTTCCTGCACTCTCCCTAGCACCTGCCACTGATTGTCCAAGGCAATGGTGACTCCTGATCCGACCCGGTGTGGCTGCTCTTCTCTTCTCAAAGCAAAGAAACCAAATTAATTTCAATTTGAGGCATTTTTCATTACCTTTATTCTATTAGGGAGTATGGACCCCTTTTATTGTCTCTGAAACAACTTTGTACTTCAGCCTTGCATATAGACCAAAGCCTGGCAGAAATCAAGAATGTTTGCACAAGCCAGCAACTTGTGGGGGTTTACAACTCCACCAATAATAAATCAGACTTTCACACTGACATTTGCCTATACTTTTCCGGGTATTCTTTGCTGGCTTGGTTATCCTCAAAAATTTAGGTTATCTTTTCTTTGCTTTATCTTTATCTTTTTTACCTTTCATTGATCATCCCCCTTCCATTTCTCTCTATTCCTTGCACACTTGCACAGAATATGGAGCCAGGCTGCTGCTGCAAGGCTGCCATCTTCCCAGCTGCAGTAGGTTTTAGGATCAGAAAATCAGCTGGCACACCTGGCATGAATATGTCAGAAACCTCAGCAGTATTTAATTTCACAGATGGACTAGAAGTCTGCCCTTTAAAAAAACTCCCCCAAATAACTCTCCCAAGCAAACTTTGCAAGCTACTATTGATTAATAAAACCAAGCCATCCTCCAGAAAAACAAGTGTTCAAAAATCTAAGTGATTATTCTACTCAGGGAATGAGGATATTGAAATAATGAAATCAGTCAACTTCCAAGCTACTAAGACAGAGGTAGGAAAGAATTCAAAAATAAAAACACAGAATGAAGGGAGTAGAGGAACACCTTGCCAGCATCCAGTTAGGCCAGTCTGTCTTTTTGGATATCAGAAAAATTTAGGAAGGTATCTAGAGGTACAAGGTAATGTTCGACATTTTGAGAGATAGAACGTGGCAGTTATAGTCTACATACTTCAAATGGGCTTTTGTTGGATATATATATGTATATATACTTCCCCTCAGAGCTTTTTCCACAGTAGGTCTCCTCCAGCTACCTTTTACATTCACTATCAATGCTCTAATCAGCACTTAGATTACTTCTTGCCCAGACTATTTTAATATATTTAGGCTAGAAAGGTGTTAACACACTGTGTAATCATCTTTATTTTTTTCTGAAAATTGTAAAAGATATATTTCAGCCAATTCAACAAAAAATAGCATCATGTAGATCAAACCATGAGCAAGAAGATTAGGGTTTAAAACGTGGAAAATGGACATTTCAAAACTGAGTCCCTCTCTTTAAAATGCCACAGGTAGATTGCTGCCCTGTGTCTTTCAAGATGTCTTCTTGGGATGGGATGTGCCACCAATTTTGGTTTTGGAGAAGTTGTCAGAGAGAAAATTGGCCTAAAATCTAACTTTAACTACAGAGCTTTAACTCCTGCTACTCCATAATATTTAGGCCATTTATCTTACAGCAAGCAATAAAGCAGCTGCTGGAAGCAAACAGCAAAGCAGGTCAATGAATCAAGATACAGTCACTTTCCTTTACAAATTGTTTCCTCCTTTTTTCTTTTATATCCTTCTGTTCAAGAGTTAATTCTGAAATCCAGTTAATTCTGAAATTCCTGGATTTTTTTAGAAAAGCACAGCTACCTAAGAAATGCTCGTTTCAGAAGACACCTTGGTGGCCAGCTCAACTGCACCATAAAGGCCCCTGGAATGTCTTTCAAGTTTCCATGCAAAGCTTGGTTTTGAAGTAACTTTTTAATATATATATTTTGTGTGTGTATGTATACGCATATATTCAAAAGAGTTTATATTTCAGCACCCTTTTTGCTTACAAAACTTCATCACTGACAAATTTTGCAGCATGGTTCTGCCCTCTGGTTCTGCAAAGGTTGTGCCTCTTTAGAGAGGACAGGGGTAAGAGAATTAAAAAATGCAGAATGTCCTCAGGGGTTCATTCCCAGCCATAATTCATGCAGTTTGCTGCAAGCAGAGATATAAGTAACATTTCCCATCTTGGCTCCACCCCAAAGAGTAATGACTTTCAGTTTTCATTCTGTCGAAACCTAGGTTTCCAACACTGGGAAAGCTGAGAGGAAGGTTTCATTTAACCAGTTCCCAGTTCATGGGATGATAAGCAGTCTCTTCACAAAATAATTTTTTTTCTAAGATGGCTAGCCCAAGCTTGGATCCACCCCCAACTTTGAGTCATTTCATATCCTTTCTTTGAGCATGTATTGTCTGTCTTCATTTCATTTAACAACTTACAAAATTACTAAATATTCCAAGGAAGAGTAGATCACACTTTCCTGTGCATTTACATGTGTATTTACATGCACATAGATGGCAGGGGGTTTGGAACTCGATGATCTTTAAGGTCCCTTCCAACTCAAATGATTCTATGATTCTATGTGCACATTGTATATATGTGTATATATATGTATGTGTGTGTATATATATACAAAAACCTCCAAGGTAAGCAATAAGCGTGCCAGTATACATGACAGTATATAAAATCCTACCTCCTACATTGGAAACGTAAAACATAACAAAGCCAAGTCTGCATAGTAATTTATATCAAAGAGTGCAATTAAAAATATTTGCTTCCCATCTGTTATAAAAGACTTCTGTTAGTAAAAAGGATTAAAAATAGCATTTCACTGCCCACACCTGAACCTTTATATATTTGTCAGCCATAAGGTAATATTGGCAAAACAAAACAAATCAAAAGGCATATATTCTGAAGAAGACTCAAAGGTGAACACAATTCTGCAGTCAAGCAAAATTGCCAGTGCAAGCTTCCCTGTTGTTCCCAAAATAAGTGAGGTGTCAGTAAAATTCCAGTTCACACAAGGTCATAATGATTTCTCCCTCCACAAATTACACCACCGTTTTAAAAGAGGGAAAATAATCCATGCCTTCCTCTTGACTGTGCCTGCAGCAGTAAGAGGGTGCCAGGGGTGATGGTCTCCCAGAAGACAAATCATGGCAGGAAGGAAGCAGGTTTTCCCTGGCTCATTCGAACAGCCAGAATTCATAACACAGGAAGTCAAATGGAGGATTATGTGAAGACCTAAGGAAAATAACCAGCTAGCCCATCTAAAATTGCTCCTGCAGCCTGGATAATTGTAGTGCCATAATAAATAGGCTGCTTTGTTTTCTCATCCAGTCTTTGTGTCCACTGCAAGCTTTGTCGAGCTTTCCGCTATTACAAGCTTACAAGATTTGCTATCCCACTGGCCCCCATTTGCTTTATTCCTTTGTATGCAGCAAACTGCCTATAAAATATTAATACACTGACTGCAGAAAATGTGCAAAATCCAAATAGGTGCAGGTGACACCGCCTTGATAATTGCATATCATAGTAAAGACCCAGTATAATTTAATTTAATGTGATAAGTGCATAAGTCCCAATTTTCCTGACAATTGCTTATCCGGTGTTTTGGGTTTTTTTTTCTTCTTTTAATATTCTTTTAGGCAAAAAGTTATTTCTGTAAGATCCACAGTAGATGGATAAGATCAATAAAATATACATACCATTCACAAAAGTGCCAGGCTTTACTTTTATTGAAAAATGTAGTAGTGATGTGTAATAAAAAGCATTCTCCCTTTGTGGAGGTGGAGAACAGCTAGTAACGTTCTTTTTTCTGTACTCCTCCTGCATTTTAAGAAGAGATCATATCCATTCTTGCTTGCTTTTCAGTTTTGATTGAAGCCAACAGGCAAGAATTTAAACTCACATAAATCTGACTCTGCTTGACAAGGTTTGTGCACATCCTCGGCTTCTCACTACGTTACAGGAGCTACCCCTGAATATAAAGTTGGTTTCCTAAGTAGTCACTGTCAATAGAGATGCTTTGCACATATTAATTATGTTTTATTTACTGGATCCTCTTTATTGTGATTGTTTGGGTTTGTTTTTTTTTTAATGCTATAAAATACTCTAGTCATATAGCAGCATTACATAAACATTCCCAAAACTATCTTGCCTTCTGAAAGCTCCTAATTCTATAGTGCTGGCCCCATTACCTTAGCATTGTTTTTGACCAGTCTTTTCCATTTTAACTAAATCATCAGTGGCTCCATCTGGTCCTGGAACCAGACTCTCTGAACCCTCTCTGAGGTCTCTTCCCCACAAGAGGCTGCCCCCAGAGGCAGAGGTTTCCATACCCAATAACCTGCTGCTATGCATGAATCTCCTTCACGTGCTAAGGAGGACTTGTCCCTGCCTGCCCCTGGAGCACAGGACCATGTCAGGATGATGCAGTGACGTTTGATTTCAAGCCCATCCCATTCGGCTGCGCTTGGTTTGCACTTGCTGAGTTCAGGGCCCCTCTCCTGCACCCCAACCTCCCCCCCCAACAAAAGTGTACCTCCAGAGGCTCTCTGCAACCGTTCTTGCCCAAATATCTCTTATTTGGCAGACTTCTTAAAGGCGTGTCCAGGAAAAACTATCTTTAAGCCAAAAAGCACTGATGAAACAAGGAAATTAGGGAGACAGAGTGAGAAATGAATGGCCTGTCAGTACAGCCACTTTTGGCCCCTGCCCTTTCCTAGCCTCGGCGTGGGCAAGCCTGCCTGTTTTATTTGCATAGATGGTGAAAAATGCTACTGCACCAGGGGTCAGCACAAAGCCTATAGATCATTTAAGACCTTGGGCTGGCCTTCTGCAAAGAGGTGAATTTTGCTCAGCCAACATGTATATTATCTTGAAGTAATCTTCAACATCTTGGGTTCAGTGTCATGTGGAAAAATACCTCTGCTGTGAGAAAAAACCCTCCCTGTTTATTGGAAAGTCTGAGACTGGATGGAATATTCTCTTTCCCTAAAATTATCCAGATGATGTATGTTGCCTTGTGATTTTGATCTGTCTATTATGGTTATACTTCTGCTGCCACCAGAGTCTGTGGCTAACACTCCCTCGATTATAGGAAAAGCCAGACCTCAATCTCAAGGGATTTAGACCTCCGTGTAAAGAAAAGCAATTATAAGAAAATTCTAACTTCATATCTATAGTAATAAAAGAGAACAGGTCAGATAAAAATGAATTAAAGGAATGCAAAAGCTTCAGGTCTGTAGGCGCTTTATGGAGAAAGAATATGTTGTGTCTTTAACACCCTCTGTCTTAAATGTAGACTAAGAAATCAAAGTTTGATCCAACAGTAAATCAGCTGGTTAGCACAGAATCTGATGCATTTAAAATCCGGCTTCATAAAAATGTCATTCATTAATGCAGTATAGAGAGACTGCCTGGTCCGTTAAACACCTTCAAGTAGGTCATCTTTTCGGGATTAGTCTAAGTTGCTATCTGTTGACATTTCACATGTGACATCATAAGCTTCTTAAAATGAATGAATGGGGTTTTTTAAGGCAAATCATAGCTGAAATCTTGCAAGACAGAAAGATTTGCAAAACTGGCTAGTGATTTTGACTGCCTTGTATTTGGAGTATCCACTTAAACAAATCTAAAGAGCTTGTTTGTCAGTTCTTATTTTTTTCTGAAAATCAGACCATCTTTCTCAAACTGGAGCTCAAAACATGAAACATTGTAGGAATGAATAGTGTGCTCTGAAAATGCCTAACCATCATCTTCCAGTTAGTGATGTACCATTCTTTCATTTGTCAGAAGATGACCAGTTAGGAAGATGGATGTACTTTCAGTATCAGTTCTGCTACTGATTTCTTGCATGCCCTTGAGTAAGCCACTTGTGTTAGGCTTCTCAGAGGTGCTCCTTACTGGCCTTACCCCTTGGGCAGTAATTTGAAATGATCCATGAAGGCTTTCTGTGCCTCAGCATAAACGTCTGCAGAACTGAGGCTCCTGTTGCAGAGGAGCACTCTGAGCACAATGGCTGTGAGTACAGTACCATCCACATCTAAAATAGACCAGTGAGACCTACACAACAGGACTACAGGGCATTACAGTATACAGATAATTCTTTTCCAGATTGTATTTCGATAACTGAACAAAATAACAGGAACATTTCTAAGCAGGGCTCCTAATGGAGCAGCAGAAAAGCATCATGGGGCTGCAGCTGCTTTTGGTGGCTCCTTTCCTGCTCGCCCCTGCAGTGGCCATGGGCTCTGGTGTTGAGGACAGTGAGAGGCGCAGAACTTCTCTGGGAACTGAGATTGCTCCCTCCTATTAATAAGGAAAACAGGAGAAATTATTGGTTTATCATGAATGAGACTAGCAACTCATCTGAATGCACTAAATTAAAATGAGAGACATACTATGAGAATGTTTGTTTTTTCCTGAAGTGAAGCAGCACTATTTTATTGTGTGTTCTAACTACTTAAAGCCATTGTGTTGGCCATCTTGAATACACTTAAGGAAAATATCCTTACAGAATTATTTTCTTTTAAACATTAGCTGGAAAAGAAAGATAGCATGAATAATGGTACACTGAGTATATTATTTATAAATGTAATTTATTTATACATCCTTTGTATATTTGTGTATTCATTGAGATCTTAATTTCTCAAGAAACTTATCTCTGTATCTTATTTACTTGTCTGGAGTAGCTTCCCCTTTCGTAACAGTAAACTAAACATATAATTGTTTAGAAACTCTACAGACTTGCCAAAATATGAACTCATGTGCATGGAAAGGGCAGAAGTTCAGATTTCAGTCTGGCCATGTAGGGCGGCACGTGCTGTCCTCAGCTGCTCTAGTGAAGTTGTTCCTCTTAGCTGCTCTCCAGAGGCTCTTTTATTGGGAGAGAAAAAAGATCTGACTGCCAAGAAGGAGGACTATGCTGTCTGCAGAGATGTATTAAGGCTCTAATAGTGAAAGCAGAATATTTCTTTTTCCTTCTTTCTCCCCCTGCTCTGAGGGACTCTGGAAGAGAATATAAACCAAAAAATGATAACTCTCTGCAGGGTCATCTTTTCCACTCAGGGCCATGCTCTGGCCTTTCAACTCACTGGGCCCATGCACTGGGCCACTGACTGCCCCTCTCTCTTTTCTCTCTTTGCCACTGCAAAGGAGTCCCTGATTCCTCGGTCATAGCCTTCTCCTTTTCCTCTGTGTTCCTGCACTGTTTCATCCACTGTAACCAGGATGACAGTCTGCTTTACTGACACATTAAGTATTCTCTTGTACCTTACACGTAACTCACGAGCAATACACCATCATACACCTCCACAGCGGACCAGGACACAAAACCCCACTTCCTTTTCCTTGGGAAAACAATGAAAGGGCTAGTCACCAACAGAATAAACTATAGATGCAAGGAGAAATAATTTTTTTTCCCAAAAGCAAGAAAAATGTTTGTTATCAGCTGTATGGAGTAGGAGAAAAAGGATCAGATCATTTTGGTTGCAATTACTCACAAACTGCATGAAATCCAAATGAACTAGAGAGCACTATATAGCTCTCCCATGCCATTCAGTGCTTGCCAGGACCAAGCTTTCAACAGACTGGAAGCACCCAGAGGTGGAGACCATATGTTTCTCCCTTGCTCTAACAGCTCCTAGGATTCTTCTTTTAGGGTGTAGAATGGTACCTGTGCCGGGAGCTTACAGGTGACGTGGAACCTGTGCGTGGTGCACTTAAACCTGTGGTGTAGGGGCAAACAAAAAGGTGGTTGCACTTTTCCTGCCAGGTACACATTGCGTTGTCCCAGCTGGCACCCCTGGTGAGCAGCAGCTACGTTGCCGACTCGTGCAGCATCCTCTTAGGCTTTCTGTTTCGATCAAGCTGCTCAGTGTAAAATGCCAGAGCACTGCTGCTGACCCAGGGTCGGGCAGAGCAGGTGGTGAGGCAGAAATGCCGCGACTTCTTTGAGCCAGGGTCTTGAGAAGCTGTTCAGCAGCAGATGTTTTGTGCAGCTTCAAGGGCACGTCATGATAAAGAGCATTACGGCATCTTAGAGCCCAACGACGCAGCTTCTTTGCCACTGACAGCTCAGCACTCAGGCAGCGTTTCTCAGAGCTTCAGAAGGCAGCCAGCTAAAGGCAAGCACTCCTGTGAGCACGCAGGTGATGCGAAGGAGCCATGCAATGTGAACGGCACACAAGAAAAGCTCAAGCTCTCCTTCACTCACCTCATCATCTGGATGAGCTGGAATAGGTCACTGCAAGGAAAGCACGCTGTGAGAAGATTGCTGCTGCTCCCTTCTGCAGAGGTTTGCTCTTCCTCAGGACGCTGCCATGTGTTATGGCTCATATGGCGAATTGCTCATTGGATTGAGTTTTCCTCCTCTTCTTCAATAAAATATCCCATCCCTTCTTCATTCGTGATGGGGCAGGGTACATCTGGCAAGGCTGGGTGTGGAGAGGGGTGGGAGGAGGTGGGTGAGCTGTGCTCAGGTGCCTGCCTCAGGGCTGGTACTGTGGTGAAGGCAGGAGGCAAACCCAACAGCGCAAAAGGGCTGGCTGGGAGGAGGATAGGATGGCAGAGGATGCAGGGTTGCTATTGGCATGTTCTATAAAATATGTGTCTTTTTGACACATTTTGGGAGACAGCGCAACAGACACGCAGATGCCACCTAGCACACTTCCAGAAGCATGGCAGGAATCCAGTGGAGTTACAGATTAAAGCTATAATGGGACGGGATGTCATCATTCTTTTTAAAGATGTGCATCAGGCACTCAGGATGGGCCCTCTGAGTAAAATTTGTGACTAAAAAATGTTTCTGCAGACAATTTTGTAATTTTTCTTGTATTAATGATGAGCTGTATTTTAACTTGATCAGCAGGTATTTCATCTCAGAGTAATTATGACCTCTCTTTGTGCTACAAGGGACTCCTAGCTCCAAACTCAGAAAGAGTCCTGGAGAATGCATGGCAGCACTTTTAGGGGAAATGTGGAGGGATAATGGGGTTACAGGGAAATATAGGCTGTGTTTTCTTGGCCAGTGTCAGTTTGATTGATTTTATAGGGAAGATCTGAACTTTTTTTTGTGTGGGCAAGAGTAGTAAAAAAGATAGCTGCAATTCTCTGCAGTTGTACTGCGAGAGTGGAGGAGAGTCTCTAAACTCAGCCATTCATCAGAGCTACCCCTGTGCCACAAAATGCTCCAGCCTCTCACTTGCCAATATTTTTCCGGATGGAGAAAACTTCTTGTATGTGTCTTCCTCCTCAAGGTGTGGCACAAATTCAAAGCTCATCTGAAATCTAATAGAGAATCTCTATGAGGATCCCGACAGCCATTTCCAGTTCTACACCTCTTTGATGTGCAGAAGTACACTGTCAGTGCTTTTCCTCTTGCGTGTCCGTGACTTCCAGACACATGCAGGTCTGCGGTCCTTCTAGGAGCATCCCACCAATAGAGCAATGCATGTATTGTCTGTCTGCTGTTAGTATTATCCCCTCTTTTCTAATTCTGCATTGCTATTGATTGGGTTTGTGCTGGCTGGCTCACTGTAATATATAGCTTGTTCACTGCCATTAATTGATTGCAAGCTTATCATCCTTTGCCCAGTATCCTGAGCAGATTGGTATTAATTGCCATTTACTTATTTTATATTACTATTTATTATTATCTTCCTTTCATCAGCTTTTCTCTTTCCCTCTCCTGTCCTTTTTGCCCTCCCCTTGTTGTCTTCTTACCAATCTCTCCATCTGCCAGAGGGTCTCTCCTTTTTCTCCTGTTACCATCCTGCTCTCCTACATCATGACTTTTTGTGTTGACATGGTCTTGGTGAAATTTGTGTCTGCCACAGTCTCCCTTCTCACTGCCACTAATTTTTGCCCTCTTTCCTCTGTTCTGGGAGGTGCTTCTCTTCACCCCCTACCCCTCTCGCCCTTAGGAGCTCCCAGGAGGAGGAACAGAAGGGCTGGCACTGAGCACAGTCCAGGGCACCACAAGGACCTGAGCCCACACCTGAGTGATGCGCAGTCCTTGGGGACTGCTCAGGAGGTGTGCAGGTCACAGTGCTCCAGATGAAGATGTGACTGAGAAAAGGCAAGAGTTAGAAGCAGCCTTTTCTACAGTACAAAGAATAAGAAAGCCTGTGCTTTGGGGTGGTAGTGTTTTCAGCAACCCTTTTGCTGATCTGCACTGTGGTTACCAGTGTAGAGGCACAAGCCCAAATTTTTGTAGGGAAAAAAATAAATTGTCTGTTGGGTAGTGATCCTCTTGCTGGTGTGTGTGTATGCACCAGTTCCTCTGCGTGGTGATGGTCCATACCTGTGACCTCAGCGGGTGATAGCCAGTGGGATTGTGAGCAACGGCATGATGGTAGACACCCATTGCACCCACCAAGAGCCGTAAGCCTTCAGCACATCCTGCCACGCTTGACATGAGTCCACTCTGACTGCAGCCTGAGAACACATCTGCCTTCAACTCTCCAGCCTGTGGAAGAAGGAACCTCTGCACAACAGGATACGGCTGTCAAGAGATGAAGCCTGAGAGAGGGACGCTGGGAACAGTGTGTTCAAATACAACCCAGAACATTATGCATTTCATGGAGCAGCACCAGGGAAGTTTGTGTACCTCCTTGCCTGCCTTCCCTCTCCCAGGGGTGCTCCATAGACACAGTTCATCTCCTTCCCTGGAGGTGGCTGGCATGGATGCTGTTTCACAGGCAGGAGGAAAGGGCACAGACAACTGCCTGAAATACCCTCAGTCTTCCCTTCTGGCTCCCACATGGGCCCAGTCATATTACAGACCTCAAAGGAAGGCTAGCAGGGACACTTAAAACACTCAACCAAAATAATTTTTAAAAAGTTCAACTTAATAACCCCAAACCTTGTGCTCCTGTGTGTCTTAGGAGATCTACTGCTCTCCAATCTGAACCTTTAAAAATAGTCTGTGTTTTGAAATCACCATAGTGTAGCTCATCCTTTACTGGAGGATTGATAGCAAGGTGTGAAAAAAAAGAGCAGACAAGGATCTGGAATCAAAGACAGGGAAGAACTCTGAGATATGTCGATAACAAGTGCTATATGGATGCCACATTAAAAGGACTGGCAGATTTCTATCTAAGCTGTTACTCCTCCTGGATGCATTCATCTCTCAGTGCAGAGCTTCTTCAGCCATACCATCCCTGTGACTGTGATGGCACCTTTCCAGACCATGTTCTGAGCAGAGGTATGCAGATCTAGCCACCTTCCCTGTTCATATGCCCTTATCTGAAACAGCAAGGTCAGGTCTTTGGTCCCTGACCTGTGCAGTGTGGTGATGGTGCAGACGGTATGTGGAGTGACTCTAACCCAAGCTCACACACATTTTACTCCTCCTTTTGACCCATGATCAAAGCAGACCAGATTGAGATTCCCTTCTCTTGCAGAAGCTTAAAGATGGCAGTTCTAGGTGACAAGGCAACAAGTTCAGAGGCCTCAAGCAAGTATCTGTAGGTGACCAATGAGACAGTGGAGAACTTTTCTCTGGCTGTGGGCTCTGCACATGCTAACATGCAGCTACAAGACAATGCTTTGGTCATATTTTTAGATGAAAAAAACTGAAGCTGTTCCTCTCCACCTAGCACATGCCACAAAAAGCACAGTTCATTTGCTGGACTTATTATGTCTAAGAAATGGCACAGGGAGGCTGTTGAAAAGAAGGATGTGCAAGAGGAGAAACTGCGAGAGACCCCAGGGCAGGTGCTGACGTGGTGCAGAGGAAGAGCAAAGCCTCCCTGCTCTGATCCCTGCATCCCCCCGGTGCACAGGGGCTCCTGACACAGGAGGGAACAGCAGGGTCCCCAAAGGGCTGCTCAAACCCAGCAGGTCCTGCTGGTTCGAGTGGAGGGGCCGATGCGGGCAGCTGCTGCCGGATGGACACCACAGGCGCTGATGCGTCGCTGATGAATGTGCCCGTCATCCCTCTGGCAAAGGGTAACGAGGGAACCGAAACCTCATCTTTGAAACAGAGCTCAGAAGATACCACAACACAAATTTCAGTTTCAGACTCTCAGTTCTGACGAATTAGACCTGATCAAGATATGATTCATCATTCCTATTATTTAACATTAGAGGGGAGATGCAAAGTTCTCCAGAGAGCAGAGAGATATGGACAAACTGAGGTGTGATACAAAGGTGCTTTAAATTACCTTTCCTTTATCTTAATTTTTATCTTCCTTCCACTGAAAAAGAAAAACTTTCTTTTTTTTAAACCAAACTGATAGAATTTAGGCTTTGAACAGGAGAGAAGACATGTCTGCCATAAACAAAAGATGTTTTCTGCATGTTTGTATTTGACAGCTGTTTTCCAACAGGTAATTGGCTGAAATAGATGTTGTGCCAGCTACTCACTATAAGAGAGATAACAATTATATAGAGAAATACATGACACAGTCGGTTTTGATGGTTTCCCCTGTGGTTTTTACTTCCCCTTTTGGTGAAAGTGATGCATCTGTGATTTCTCTCATTTCCACCCTTCTCAGAATTCGTGAAAGCATCCTGTCTGTGTTTCTTTTTATATCAGCATCTTCAATTTGCTGTGAATTCAGAAGCAAATCCAGTTGTTCAAACGGATTAAGGCCAAAATGAAATGTAACGGAAAAACAGCATTTCTCTCAGCCAGTGTTTTATGCATAAAATCACCAAGTCTCAGAATCACGGAACAGTTGAGGCTGGAAGGAACCTCTGGGAACCTTCTAGTCCCCCCTGCTGCCCAAAGCAGCTGACATATGGGGACCGAAAAAAAAGGAGTGTGCTGTCACTTCAGTGAAATGCATGCAACAATTTCTGTAAAATACTGACACTTTCTTAGTGCATCTAATGAACAGTCCATGTTTAGATATTTTGGAATACAGATGGTATTCAGAATTCATAAGGCAGGCCAAAAGCACTCCCCTAGTCTTCATCCCAGAAATTAGCACAAAGATATAAAATCAAATGAATACTTGTGTACTCACATCCCAAATTACAAGCTTTTGACATAATAGCATACCGATGCAAAAGTACAGAGCAATTTTCCTTTAAGCAGAATTTAGTGCATTGGTTTTTTGCTTGCAAGCTCTTGGCTGTGTGAAGACTCCTGTCTTTTCACAGTTTTCATAACCGCTAATTAATTGTACATGAGAGATGCACACTCTCCATCAACGTCTAGATACAAGGAGCAAGCATGGTGATGTTTTTGAAAGAATGTGCAAAGGCAGCTGCACCAAGTGTTTCTCTATGGGGACACTTGGCAGCAGTACACTGACTTTGGGCACCACCTCATTCAGCAGGTAGTCTATCTATATCTGCATCCTGTTCTGAATCACTGACCCTTTTCCATGCTCTCTTGAGGCAACCAAGCCCCTCAACTTTGATTCATACACAAGAAAAGATGCAACACCCTGGTTTTAGGCACCTCTGTTGGATCTAGTCTAGCCCTGTACTACATCACATATGCTGTAGGAGCATAGGATTCGCGCATAGGATTAAGGAACATAAAAAGACCATAGCATTCCACAGCATAGAAGAATAGAGGGGAAAAAAAAAAAATAAAAAATTTCTGAAGGTATTTGGAGTCTGAAAACATATCAGCTCTTTAAGGTTTCTGGATTTGTACAAAGTAAAACCTAGGACTGCAGCCAATAAGCCAGATGGTGATCTGCTCAGCATCACATCTCTTGAACAGACTTTTGCTCCGTTCAAGATGACGAGTCACATGTTGGTAGGGGGTACTTTTTACTGCTGTGACTTTTTTCTGACCAAGGTGGATGGTCACAGAGATTTTAGAACATTAATTTTCCTTGTCCATTTTTGGGCTGGTTCTTTTTTGCTTTCCAGAGCATCTGTCCAAAGTCTTTGGGCAAAACTGCTATGAGGCCTATCTCAATGTTATGCAAGTTACCAAAAACTTTCAGGTCAACTCCTTAACTACATCAACTTTTAAGAATTCTACTTTAGAAAGTAATTTAAATACAGTCAGTGTTTTTCTTCCCACAGTGCCTCCCTACCCCAAATATATACAAACTCCATAGACAGAAGACCATTTTTAAGGAAATTGGCATGGTCTTATCTGGCTGAAAGGTCTTGAGATAACATTGTGTCACCAATTCAGAGAAAGTTCAGCATAAAAATAGAAGTCGCTACCTAAAAAGGAACCATGATGATAAACATTAATCACCAAGCATTTGCCCATCAGTAGTATTTTGCATGGTTATTCTAAAAGATAAGTTTCACTATGGTGAGTATTTTCTCAGAAACAGCTGATACACAATATTTTCCTAGCACACAAATGGGCTCCAAGTCAAGCTGTTTGTCAACTGGAAATTTCATCTTGCAAGAGAAAAGCTATTTTAAAGCCGTTCAGGAGTGAAATTCATGTAAAGCACTAAACGGTATATACCAGATTTGCATTCCTTAAACTGCTCCTGCTGTGTGGTTTAAATCTGGGCTTCACAGCTCCCTGTTGTTGATAGCAGAAAATGGTTGAAATACATAGCAAATGCTGCAGAAGTTTCTTCCATTGTAGTATTTCCACTAGGAGCTGCATTCATGGGAATGAAACCATCTCCCAATACCACTGGCAGTAGAAACTATTATTTATATGAATTGATGTAGACATATACATCATTTTTCCTAGGATACTACCTTTGTCTGCCACAGCGAATCACCTTTTGTCTGAAGTCAATGCAAACAGAAGAAAATAAACATTGTGCTGGTGAAGGTGATTAATGAGACAGAAAACATTGCACCTGTGACGACTCTTAAAAGGGCATAGAAGCATAAATGACAGCTTATTCCTTGTATATCCTGAAAAACAGAGCTAATTCATGCTGCTGGCAGTACTACTGTGCCACAGGTACTCTTACAGTGAAACTATTCCTGTCACTGACTCTCTAAGGGGGAAGATTTCATCATTTATCCACAATAAGAAGAAAAGAGTAAACAGAAAAATCTGCTCAGAAACTGCCAATGCTGAGAAAGACCAACTCTGCAGGCTGTAGGGGTAGATTAATAGAGAGGCACCACAGGGAGCTATAACTCAGAGGCAGTTTCAAAGCTAAAATACCTGGATTTGGGCAGAAATCTTTCCCTACAATCACTTAGAAACTATTCTTATTTCTTTGGTCTCTCTCCTAACACAGTTTTATCTGTTCATGCCTCTTTGGTCTACATGCTTTAATTTGTCTGCCTTGCCTGTACAAATTCTTGTCCTACTGTCCCTCACTTTTAATTCTTTACCATTATGTTTCTTCTTCCTCTCACCTTTTGTGGCTCCAGTCACCCTGACCATTCTCCTGCATACTCTGATAATGGTGGGAAACCTGGGCTGATGGACAACTGCTGGAGCTGGTGGTCATATCTACGTGAGTGTCCACACCTGGCTGAGCTACAATTCCTGTAACAATAGAGAGGGAACACGAGTATTCATGTGTGAAGGACCCACCTTTACCCACAGATGCAGTGGCACCAGGAACGGCAGTTGTAAGGAATGAGTGGACTTTGGGTCACTCAGTTTTGCTCCCTGAGATTAATACCATGACAAACAGTGGGAGTAAAACATGTATTCACACATTTTTAGCTACACAGCCACATATATATGCATTACAGACAAATGTTAAAATTCTTATGTATCCATGATTTCACACTCACATTACATTGTGTTTGTATTGCTACAAAAAAGGCTTTAAAAAATTCACCAGATTTTCTGCAAGGGTAAATCAGTTTAGCTGCACTATAGTGCATTCCCTTGACTTCTGTGTGAATTTAATTCAGACCTGAATCACTGAAGGTGCACTGACTTGTGCTAAAAATCTGAATTAAAAAAACCTCACAAAACAACAAATGGATTTATCTCCTTGTATCAAAACAAGCTTGGGTGAAAGCAAATCAATAAGTCTATCTGTATACATACTACCTTCCATGGGAGTGCCAAAATGTTTTTGTTTAGAAGATGTGACTTACATATGAAATTCTCCATGGCAATAAAACACAGAACTGTTAAAATTGCCTCTCTGTTGCTAATGTCTTCTTCTAGTTCTCATCCACATGACTAAAGTTTTGCTTATCCCATAGCTAGACTCAGGGTGCTATTACATATTGGTAAAGTAATTACTTTTAAGGAACTTAGTAACAAAATAACAGGCTGATTTCTTCCTGTCTAAAGGACAGGTCAATTTGTATTGAGTTTACGTTGGTTTTTTTTTTTTTAAAGTTCTTTAAGAAAACGTATTCTTTTTTTAGGGAGCTATAAAGTGGATTTAAGCTGATACCCACTGCCACTATGTAGAAGGCAAATTGCCAGCACTGCTGACATACATGAGTATATAATCTGAGTAGCCCTTAAAACTCTCTCTGAATCCTGCCATCTATTCTTGCTGGCACGTTGTGGACTTTGCTACTAGCTCCTCTCCCAGACATCTTTCAGCACTCATCCCTCAGGCATAGCCTGAATTTCTAGGATTTCATCTCTGCCTGGTGCTTAAATCAGACCTTTTTTTCTTTGATTGTAACACAACTTTTACTGAGTCACAACAGAGTGGTGGAGTCCTGCCTTCTTCTTAATGTGAGAAAGGTGCAAGCAGAGCCTCTGCTGCTGAGATTCAAACACACTCTCTTGTTGACCTCCCTCTACAACAAACCTCTTCACCTGTGAGTAGTGCGCCTTGAGAACAGATTGTGAGTGGGGAGGTCCTCATTTGCGGTCCTTTTGGGAGACTGATGACAGACAGGGAGGTGGCATACTGAGGCTGCTGAATACGGAAAATGCACCTCCCTTCCACCTTCTCCACAGACCCTAAGGCATGGGAGCCATTTGGACCAGCGCTTGCCTAGGTCCCTGGACGTATCTCAGGAACTTGACAGGTATTCAGCCTGGGGTGGAGTCCATGGGCTTTGCCCAGGGACAGCTAAGAACAGCTGCATTTACTAACGCCTCTCACAAATTACAGCCTTGAGCAGCATGGGAGGTGTGCTGGCTGAGCAGGTAAGGAGGAGGAGTCAGGAGCTTCCCTCTTCTTTCTGCTTCATTGATTCACTCGGCATCTGCTTCCTCCTCTGTAAAACGGGAGTTTCTCAGTTCACTCCCAGTGTTGATAGCTGGATGAGAAGAGGTGACGCACATTATGATTAATTTTCATACTTTAATTTTCATAAGCAGCTATTAGGCTTGCTCATGATTTTGAAAAGCTCTGTCAAGGAGAAAGTCAGACTGAGATCATGACCTGTCTCCTCCAGCTCCAGAGAGACTGGAGATAGGTCAGTGGATACTGAACCTTCTCATGAGGCAGGTTTATACCCCAGTCTTTGAGGTACGGCAGCTGCAAAAACGTAGGCAAACTCACCGGTTGGGCATGTCAGAGGAGAGGAGTATTCCCACAAGGGAATTTGTCTGCCTGACTTGGATATTCAAATTTCATCAGACAGGATCTCCCTCTGCAGCAGGCGAACTTCCTTCTGCCCTGCCTAAGGAGCAGCACAGGCGTTTGGTCAGGAACACAGCGTCATTAGGTACTTAGGCACAGGAACAAGGTGGGTGACAAATTGGGGCAGAGCCATGAAAACACCAAGCAGTGGAAGGTCTGCTACGGCACAACACAAGTCTCCGGTACACACGGCTGTGTCTCCTCCCCTTTCTCATTGCTCACGCATGTGTGTGCCACGCTTATCCTTAAAGACAACTTAGTATGAAAACAGTGATGGACTTGTTAACCTCTGATTTAACTCTCTCCTTGTGAAGGGCCATGGAAGGGATATAGTCTGGGGGAGCATGTCCCCCTCAGCTTCTAGGGCCACAGTAGCAGTGAGCCTAAGGCATGTCACCTGCTCCCCTGCCCTGCGCTAGGTTTGTCTGCCAACTCCAGCCCTGTGGAGGCCAGAGACAGGCACCGCCTGTGGAAAGGATTTCCTATCAATCATTGCTCCAAAATTAAAGAAGAGAAGCGTTTCCCGGGGTAGATTCACAACAGTGAGGTAAGGATCCTGCCCTGAAGTGCCCTCCATGAGAGCCTCTCTTTTTAACGACACAGCAGCAGCCGTGAGTGTGGCTTTCCCATGGTAAACACAGCCTCTGTGAACGCCTTGTTATCAGCTGGAGAAATCCTTGAAGATTCTAATTAAGGCCTGACTTCACCTAAATATCTGTAGTCAGGAAGATGTGTAAGCATATGCATAAATTCGCGTGAGCTGAGTTATATTCTTAGTAAAGAGGAACTCAGCAAATATATAACCGCCTTCTAGAATGGGTAAGGCAAGGCAAAGGAAAGCAAGGAAAAGAAAGGAAATGAAAGAAAAGGAAAAGCAGAAAAAAGGAAGAAAACGGAACAGGAAAAATGGAAAAGGTAGAGTGGGAGGGTGGACTTTCTTCTAAAATGGACAACCTTTTATTTAATTCTACTCTTGTCCTTTCTCTATTACACATTCAATGCTGCTTTTGTTTTATCACTGTGCATTAAATGTGCCAAATCCCATTACAAAAAGTCTTGAACCACAAATGAGCCTTGATTTTGGTTTTGCTACAGTCAATAGCAAATCCATTTACATCAGTGGCTAAGGATCATGGCTTTGCTTGAAAAGCATTAAATCGGTACTGAGAAGGTCATTTTAACGTGTTAGGCTGGGTTCTTAACTACTTAATTCAGTTTGGGTCTGGCGTAATTTTATTTTTCCAGCACTGGTGTGAAACCTGAAATAACCCTTTTAAACCCCCTGTACAGGGGTTAATCCAACAGGCTGCTGTACAGGTATCACAGCAAGGCTGGGCAGCTGCAATCTAAGATCTTCCTTAAGGAAAGCAATTATATTTGAAAAGCATAATAGTTTCTGAAGACTTTTTTTTTCTTTGCTCAGTCTAATGGAGCCCTTTGAGCTCAAGACTTTGTTTGTATATGACAGTATTAAATCATTATTTTCTTTAAATCTGTTTCTATTTCTTACCCTTGCTGAAAGGCTAAGGGCTGGTCTATCTGCTTTCCAGGGACAAATGAAGATAACTAGGACTTTGGAAGATCTTGTAAATATTTCTGAAAGCACACTTCATACCCCTGCATATTTTTTCTCCTTCCTGAAGTGTATGTGCTGCAGCTTGTTCCGAGATAGCAACCCATCAGATCATTAGGACTGAGATTTAGATAATCCCAGATGTAACTTAACACACCACTTTTTTGCCTAAAAGCTTGACAAAGGGAAAAAAAATAAATAAAGAAGTGTTGGATATATATATTTATTTCCATTTAGAGAGATTTGTACATATTTAGAAGTTCCTTTGCAGTTCCAGACATCAAAATTCCTTCATTTGAAGGAATTAAATTAGTTGTATTACTGCAGATAAAATTTAAACAGTTACTCCTTAAAACATTTTGCATTTGTTAAAAAGATGTATGGCTCAAAAGAATGCTACTGGGTACATGAAGGAATGCTATCTTAATATGTACTTTAAAAAAATTAATCTGGTAATGCTCTGTACTCTAAATTGAAACAACAGAATACAGCCCAAAGATTCAGGAAGAACATGATATGAGAAGTACAGCCTGATTTATGCAGAGCTCACGTTTGTGCCAGGAGGCCCTGAAGAACTTGGTGAGTGCTCCAACTCCTACAGCCAGAAAGTTGAATTGTTGTTTTGCTGGATGCTAGTATCCCCTTTCAGAAAAGTCAAGATAAACTTGCAGGTGCAGTGAACAGCATTAATGCTTTCTTCCAAGCTAGAAAAAGTGTGTTACAGTGAGAGAGAGAGCTATCTGTTTGCCTAGTTAGAAAGAAGATAAAGTGGTATCTTTAGAAACCAGCAGGTAAGATATGAGTGTCTTAAAAGAGAGAAAATATGAAGTACCAAAGGGCTATTGAACGAAACTGAGAAGCGTGACAAGAGCTAGAGCCTGGAAGTTGCATTTGGACACATTGAATATGAGACACCTTTTAGCAGTGAGGATGATTAGCGGCTGGAACAAACCCTGTGAGGTTCTTTATCCTCTGTCTCTTGCCATCTTCAGTTCAAGTCTTTATGAAACAAGGGACTTTAACAAAGTCACTGAATTAATCCAAAGACCGGCTGAATTAAATTCTAATGTTTGATTAAACAAGCCAGGCCAGATCTGCTGCTGATTCTGCCTCATCATCTAATGGAACATAGATGACTCTTTCCATTGCTCCCTCTGCACCGGGATGCCTGTCTCACGGCTAGTACCTTCAGCAGGGCTTTTTATATTATGTCTCCTTAGCCGATGAGGTTTTCTTAGTCCAGTATCAATCAAAAGTTACAGAGAGAAGGAGCCTTAATCTCACCACGCTGCCTTCCCACACGATGGTAATTCTGATGGCCAGATTAGGGTCAATAACCTCAAGGAAATCCAGCAGAGGCTGCAGATTCCAAAACACCCTACTCAAGCTGAAGGGCCTGTGCCTTGGGACCCTGCCCTAGCTTTAAAATGCTGCTGGCAGCATCACCCTGCTGGCAGAGAGACCACCAGAGTGACCCCTTGATTCTGCAGCCTGCGTGGTGAGGTTTGCTGAGCTCCCTGCTGCCACAACGTCCTCACTTGTGACACCCAAAGCTGTCCCTGCAGCCCCACAATAATACATTGCCCAGAGTGGCTGATCTCCTCCATGCTCCAGGGCCAGGGCTGGCCTGGCAGAGCCCCTGGCAGAGAAAACCTCCAGCCTAGCATCCCACCCCAGCTTTGGAGCAGTGCCTCTGGACTCCAGGGATTCATCACATTCAGCACTTTACACTCCTCTGCCATAACCATGTTGGGCAAAGTTTTTTATTGTGGACCTTTTCTACTGCATTCCCATATTGGGATCAGTGCTATTGGGAGGCAAAGGAGACATCTTTCATGCCTCGTGGTCTAAATTTGTAAGTGAAGATTCAAAGGTGCCTTTGATGGCTGGGAATTTACAGCATTTTGGAAAACAGGTCATTAATCTAGGTGCCTATTTCTGTGCGTGTGTTTCTAACTTTAGTCAGAAGGAGCGAAAGCAGCAATCTTTTCGTATTGAAACACAGAAGTAACATGATTCAGGAGATCCTTCAACCAGAGCACCGAACTCCTCCATAATCTTTGTCTACAATGGTCTTTTAATTCTTGGTTCCTCATTTGATTGGCCTGCAGTACTGGATCTGGGTAACCTTCCTTGGGATATATGCTTTGGAAACTGTACTTTCTTTATGTCAGATCTACTCCCAAACTGCTTATAGTTTGGAGGTTTTTTGTTTGGTAATATCTAAATGCACTTTTACAATGTGAAAACACTGTAAGGACAAATTTTGCACTTAGAAAAACTGCATGAGGGAAAACTTGTCTGGGAGGTGTTTACCCTGAAGGAGCTTACAAGGTAGGGTATGCCGTCTTTAAGACTTGCTAAAATGGATCCCACAGTGCTTTGCTGGGTAACACGACACAACGATGCCCTTACACGTTCCTTAAATTACCTGTGATGCTGTATGTCGTGCATGACAGGGTCATTAACACCAAGCTGTAGCTGCCATTGTGTCAGCCTGCCTGTACTGACAGAGATGGCCTGGTTTTTCCACTCCCTGTTGTTGTACAAAATTGCACTCCCAGGAGAAGGAGCCAAGGATACAAAATGCTGTTGATTATTGTACCAGGGCCTGGTAGCCACACTTGCTTTCCAGCAAGCGTTAATATTTATCAGCTGGTGATGCAGCTTGCCCCCACCGTCTTGAGCTGTGCTAACTGCTGTACACACACACACACAAGAGGATGGTCCCTGCCTCACATTAATATGCAAATCCCAGCACATACTGAACCACAGTAAGGAGGAAAGGAATATAATGACCAGATGAAAAGGGGAAAGATGCAGAAAACACGGTTAAAACATGAGGCTTGCGGTTAGCATAACAAGCAGAGGTCACACCACTCCAAGTGCCTTATCCATACGCTAGTAGTTCCCAAGCTTCATGACTGCAGTGGAATAAGAAGGATCTGAAGGAACTACCTTTGTATTTTCAGCTGGGTCTCTTCCCACAATCAAGGAGTGGCATGGGATGAAAGGTGAGGGTGTTTGAGGAAAAGATGTATAACCTGGTATTAAAGGTTGGTCTCACAGAGAAGAGTCAGGGCTCAGTTATTTCAAGTGCAATTATTGAGTATTCCTACGCCGGCAGATGTGGTGTTGAGCACAGACATCCCAGCTTGCTCTCCAGGAGGGGAGGCAGGAGAGAATTTCACATGGACAAGTTTAGCCATCCGAAAAGGACATGCTTTTAAATGTAGCCCAAGTATCTCTATTTCATGTTCTGCAATATAAATATACTTCCTAATATGACCCCCTGCAGCTATTCCCTTCTTTACCCAGTTGGGTGAGACTGAGCTGTGATGTCCATAAACTGAAACACAGGTCCTTCATTGAGATTGATGCATTTGGTTTAACACAGGTTTAACACCATCTTTGTATAAATGAGATGACCAACACAGCTGTATTATGCCCGATACAAAAATGGCATCACTGGCTAAAGCACTGGTGGGCTTGGAAGCGAAGGCCATGCCACAATCAAAAGACAGAAACTTTGAAGAAGGGGATGGAAGCATTACACTCAAGGAAGGATCCATCTCACCTCTTCATAGTCATCTAAAAGTTAGGGTTTAACCCATCACAAGATATGTGTCCATTGCCTTCTGGAAATGGCTGCTTATTTCCACTACCTATAGCGGGAGTCCATACTCACTCTCCCAGTCTGACTTTTAGACAATTCAAGTTAGATAAAATAAATCCCATTGCAGGTTTCTACAGAGGAGTTCCATGATTCTTTCTCTTGTCTTTCATTTGTACATACAAACCCCATTTCTATTCTGTACTTGTTCTGGACAAAGACCTCAAGAATGCAGAAGCACCACTAAGGAAAACATGCCAAGGGAAGGACTGGCCTTTTTTTGCTGAGACCAGTCATTTGCTTCATTTCAAGGTTTACACCAATGTTTCCACTTAAAAGATTCCTGAAGTATTTGGTTTTGAAACTAAAGATCTTCATGTACAGGATTTACGCATATTATATGATTTAGAAGAACAGCAATTGTTGGAGCAAATAATTGAATATATACTATATTCTTAGCTCAATGTAAGATATTTTTACATGAAAATCCTTCCAGTACTTTCAGACTGGTTCTAAAAAAGTGAAATAAAACCAAAAAGCCAATGGCATGCTGACCAAGTTTGCTTCCTAATCAAAACTTTTCTAACAAAAACTGCTCAGATGTGGCCAAACAACTCCTGTTCATATGTGAAAGGTATGTAGAAGTTGTAATCATCATGTGTGAAAGCAGATTAAAATGAATCCTCCTTTAATTTTCTATACAATGTATACTTTGAATAGCATTATTTTTTTAGTCAAGTAATTACAGGGTGGGGAGAATGTGTGGCCAATGGCAGTGGGTTAATTACAAGACTAAACACCCACTACATCTTACTCAAAGAACTATGAAGTGATTACACATTGTTGTAACTAATAGCCTAGTTTGGACCATTGATTGGAGAGCTACCCTCAACTTAAAAGAAATTCAGAACTTCTATCTAAGCATATTTGCCATTTTTACAAATAATGCTGTATACCACAGAGAGACTAGCTAAATTTGAGACAGAGGATGTCAGTTTATTTACACTGTCCATGTGGCAATTTTACATAGATTCCACTTCTTCCTTTCTTTTCTCATGATTGGCCAATCTTCTTTCACAACACAGCAGTTTGGGAGAAAATACTTAAAAATAGAGACCTGTGGTTAAAAATAACTATCAGAAAGTACCTGCAGCAGCTCTGAAATCTGTTTTAACTGAGTTTTAAATTATATGGGATAAGGCCAGGAGAGATCATCTAACAATCCAATGTATATACCAGCCATTAAATTTCTTCTCAATACTTCTCTACTGAGAACAGCATTTTATCCCTGGATAAAAATCTTTTTCCAGAAAAACATTCAGTATCCATTAAAGAATGAATCCAGCAGGATTCCAGTATTAGGCTGACATGGACTGCAAATCTCTAATTGAGGCCTGACCCTTTTCCCACATGCTTCTGATTTCCAGGAGATGTTCACCTGAAAATAAACATACATCTCACCAAAGTCAACACAATGCTCATGTGCTGCAAGAGTCTGACAGACCCTCATCCACCTTCTTGCATGTGGATCAAAGAGCACACAAAGAGCAAATATAGGTTGGAGGCTGTGGGTGCTCTGAACCCACAAACACAGGTATGCCTGAGCACTCCATCCGGGCAGAGGACCCTGCCTTGAAGCCAGGTGCACCAGAAGAGCTTCCAGGCTCTTTCTCCACTGCTACGTGGTCAGTAAAATTTCAGCATCCAGATCCACTCCTTTGTGCTTGATCATCTGCAAGATAAATTGTTAGCACGGTCTGGCTATGAACCGGATAGCTCAAAGACCATTCCTGGGCAGAGACGAGGAGTCAGTGCGGGGTAGACACTACTCCAGTGGGCAATCTGCCTGCAGCCACCCTGTTTTAGAGCTAAAACAATTGAAAACCATGGAGGTGGCCACGCTCGGGCAGTTGGCTGTAGGGGTAGAGAAAGGCCCTTACACTGTCAATTTTATTAGTATAAATACAACTTGAGGGGTCTTGACCCAAGATGCATCTACCAATAAATTATGTGGACAGATCTTCTATAACTAATAAAAATTAAGTGCCTTCTGTAAGGGATTTTTTTCACAGTTTTTGAAATTCATCCATATATAAACCAAAAGTAAGATACATTTATTGATAACTGCCATTTATACAGTTTTGTGCTTCCCTCTCCCTAAAAATAGAGCAAGGATAATTGAACTGAAAACCTAAAGATTTCTAAAACCCAATTACATAACTTGCCACACTTACCCTGTTTTCCTCTCTACTCTCCCCCTTACTTCTATTTTAAAGAGGTCAAGGTTATTAAATATAAGCTCCTACATTCGTACAGTAAGGAAAGTGGGATCTAAACATACAGTAAAGACTGCTCACGCAGCATGAATCTGCCCACATAGCCTACATATACTATGTTTATTTACCAATTAGGCTATGAAATTGATACTTTGATGTACACAGTGTGTGCAGTTCACGGGGGTGAGATAATGGCGCAAGGAAGAACTCCCTTTTCCCTCCCTGACTCACCTGTGTTTACAGTGTCCGACGCTGCCATCCTCATTCCAGCCGATTTACCTCAGAGGGTGTGTCCCCCCCGAGGTAAAGGGGTGCACATAAAGTAAGGACTGCAGCTCTGAGGACCCAGGTTCGCAACGTTAACGTTGCTCTAACATAAGCTTTTGCATTGCCTCCCGCAAAAGTTACACCTCCCAGATACTTCTGCTCTAGAAACTCACTCACGCACACGAGACGGGCTACTTCAGTGATCTCAGGCTTATCTATGGATGTGTAACTCCCGGCAGCGTGCTGATTTATACAGCGTGGCACTACACATCAGATGCAACGCTGCGTTCTGGCAACCATACGGGCCGCTGGCGAGCGGCCAGCAGACCAGCAGAGCACGACCCTACCTTCACGCAAACCTTCCCTGGGTTCCCTGAGAGAACATCAACTGCAGAAATAAAGGGATCCTGTACCTTGTTGTTGCTTATAACCATCAGATTTCCCCCCCTCCCCGGGGATATCTGCCAATATGATCAATGAGGGAAGCTGCAGAGACATGACCCCCTTGCAGCAGGTAACCCCACGGGCACCGCACGTCCTGACGTCCCGGGGAACGGAGAGGATCGCAGAGGCCTCCTTGCATATCCCTGTTGCTTCTTTACGGATCTCTCCTCTGGTTGTTGCCCTCACCTGTGACAAAATTTAGCTTGCAAGCTCTACAGGGAAGGGCATTTATCTTATTTGTTCTGTAAAATGCATATTATACTTTGAGCGCTGAACAAACAATCACAATAATGGCTTATGGTAGCTTAGTTATCTCAAGTACCTTGAAAAAGAAAAAAAAACATTGTTCAGTAAGGAAAGAAGTAAAAAACATTCTTCTTTATCACTTGCAAGCAAAGCAGTTTTTGTTCCCCATTCTTTTGCTTCTCTCACCCTATTATTTCTTATCAAGTATGTGATCATTTATAGACTTAAATCTAACTCTGCCAACAGCTTCAGTGGGGCTACCTACAGGAATGCTGGGCTGAGATGGAGACTCCTCAACTAGGATTCTGTCTTCTCACTATATCAATGATAAAAATCTCTGAAAGAATAGAAAGAAAAATTTAATTTAATGGTTTCAAGTAACTTTCTGCAATACCTTAGATGGAAGATATCTTGATGATAGCTCAACCACACAAACCAGTTTATAATGTATTTTGTGCTTATAATGTTATAATGCTTTCCATTCATAAATATCCCCCAATTTTTTTTTTTTTTTACAACTGTTCAAAGGAATCATGTCATTTGCTAGGCTTTACAGCAGCTGTTTTACTTCTCATTGCAACAGCCCTATGCAAAAAACAGGGATTGAAAGTGAAGCAGCACACATTTTCCACTGCAAACTAGCTGGTACAGTGTAATTTCATGCTTTAATTCTCTGCTTTTCCAAGGAAATCAGGACTTATGCTTTATCTCCCATAGTACTGTCTCCATACGCATACTATCCTGCTGGCTCACTCAGACTAAATTCTTGTCTACATTATGATTTTTCTCAAACCCTGATGTTTAGCTCTACTAAAGCTGCTGCTCTTTGACTGTTGATGGCAACAACTTGTTCCACAGGTACAAGCGGGCCTGGTTTCTCTCAATATTACTTCAGCACTGCCCAGCTCAGTGCAGAGCTAATCAGCAGCATGGTCCCTGCTGCTACAGCATTTCCATTGCTCCTGCCACTGTATTACAGAAATATATCGTAGTGACTCGGAATTTCTGAGAAATGACATCTAAACATTATTAGCCTGCTGCAATTTTGCTCAGTTTGAGGGATTTGTTTGTACCCAAGCTGGAGTCTAGCTATGGTTTAGAAATGCTGACTAGCTGCAGTTAAAACAGAAATAAATAAATTCACAGCTGATTATACACACCACGTGGGTCCAGCACAGTGATAATTTTATTCCTGGTGCTACTTGGCATTTGAATACCCAGGCATGCAAGCAATGCTAAATAAACTGCTTTCACTGGCCAGTTTTCCCAGAGCAACTGCTTCCTTTCCTCCGGAAAACCAATTTTATCTATATAACTTGTAACAGCAAAACAGTGATTTATGCACACCCTGTACCTAAAAGTGTCCTTTCTAATCCTGAAGTAGTACTGACACTGGTTCTCATCCTGTGTCTTGAACAATCCCATTTCACCAGTAGCCAAAGCAAGCCCAGCATCCAAATCAGCACATCACTCCACAAATGTCATCTGTGACAGAGCACATAGCTATCTGCCTGGGTTGCGGCATCTGCATCACAGATACTACACGATTTCTTGATCTTTGCAGGCACTGTCAGAACATCCAAAGTTATCTGGTAGCACACTCTTTCTGGATATGGAAAAAAAACCATAATTTTTTTCCTTTCATGTAAGAAAAGTTAGGTTGGTTTGGTTTTTCCTTCTTCTCTCTACACTTTACTTCTAAAAGGAATACAGTATAGTTTTAGCATGGTGATATCACAAGAACTTGAGGTTTTGTCCCCCCCCCTCCAATTTCTCCAAGGGCTCTCAAAAGGGCTTTCAACACCTCCCAGATTTTGGAACCTGATAAATAGGATCTCTTCTGTCCTTGGAACTGTAAAGCTCTAATATGGCACAGTTACAGATGTAGGGCAAAAGTATAACTGACCTTCACCTGTAAAACCAGAACTGCTGGTACTTATACAGGAGCTATACTGCTGGATAAAAACAATAATTTAATTGCTTAATGTAGACAAGGCCTCTGAGGAATCTCCTTCTTCAAATAACCCAGCCAATCAAAACTTCATCAGCAAAACCCACTCATCTAAACTCTTTCAGCAAAGAGGAACTTCAAATACTTTGCCAGGTACACTGAAAAGAAAACAGCATTTCCCCCATTTTAACCACTTGGAGAAACAAAAAAAGATACAGACACTTGACACTTGGGCAACCGAGATCAAATATGGTTGTTCGAGGGACGGCGTTTCTGAGGATGCTCAGTGCCACACGACCACGACGGCTGAAGTATCAGGATTGCACCACTTACTCCAGCGGGTTAAAAATCAGAGAAATTCAGTGAAAATCAGAGCCAAACCCCGGAGCTGCGCGGGATTCCAGCGCCGACACAATGGGCTGCGCCTCCTACAGCCAACTGACGCCTTTTGTGAGAAACCACAAATCATGCACCTAAAACACATGGAAACGTATCTGATGCTTTATCTCAGGTTCAACTCAAGCTGTGGAAATGCCTCCTCCACGCAGCCGGTTTTAGACGATTCCTTTCACGCAGCGCTCCGAAAACACTCCGTGAACGTTATTAAACACCGGCAGCGGCGGGGGGAGAGCGGCGGAGAGCTGCTCTGCCGGGAGAAGCCGAGGCACAGAAGGGCTGGGGGCACCGCTCCGCCTCGCCGCGGCCTTGACCTGACGGACCCCCCCCCCTCTCCCCGGGCCGTGCGCCTCTGGCGGGTTTGGGCAGGGAGGGCTGGGAACCGGCGACGTTCCCGCCCGCCCGGGCGCGGAGAGGCCACGGCGGGGCCTCGCCAACCTCGCCCGCGGGGTCTTTGTTGCGGCGGCGGCGGCCCAGGCCCTTTGTTGCCGCCAGCGCCCGACCGCCGGCCTCACGCGGCGGCCAAGGCTCTTGCTGCCGGCCCAGGGGCCGCCTGCCGGTAACACACACACACACACACACACACACACACACACACACACACACGGCTCCGCCTGCGCCCCCCCGCCGTCCCGGTTCCCCGGGCGGAGGCTCCCGCCGCACCTGGCCGCCTCCCCGCGCCGGGCGGGGGACGGGATGGGGTGGGAGGGGGGGTTGAGGAGGAGAAGGGGGCGCCCTCCTGAGGCGCGCGCGGCCGCCGGCGGGCGGTGGTGACGGCCGGCGGGAGCGCGCGCAGGCGCGCCCCGGGAGGAGGGCGGGCGGGCGGGCTGTCGGCCGGGCGGGGGCGCGCACGGGACGGTGTGTGAGGGAGCGAGCGAGGGGAGGGAGGGCGATAGCGGGGCGGAGAAAGGCGGCAGCGGCGGCTTCGCTCGGCTCAGGGCAGGCGAGCGGGGACAGACGCTGCCGAGCCGGGAGACACAGCGGCAGCCGCCGGCGAGTCGGGGCATCCTCCCTCTTCCTCCCCGTCTTTCCCCCGTTCTCTTCCTCTTCTTCCCCGCTGTCCTCCGGTACTCATCGCGATCCCGGGGCGTTTCTGCGGCGCCGGTGCCGGCAACGGCCGAGGGGAGAGCCCGCCCCTCTCCTCCCCAGCCGGGACTGAAGGACCCCCCGCTCCGTCCCCGCCTCCGCCCCTCGCCGGGGCTCGGCGGAGAGGGCCCGGCCCCGGCTCCGGCTCGGCTCCCCGGCGGCGGGCTCGGCGAGGATGTCGGGCGGCGGCAGCCGGGAGGAGGAGCGGCGTAAACTCGCCGACATCATCAACCACTGGAACGCGAACCGGCTGGACCTGTTCGAGATCAGCGACCCCACCGAGGTGAGCGACCCCGCCGCGGCACCCCTCTCGCCCGCCTGGCCCGTCGCGGCCCGGGCCGCCACCCCCTCCGGGCCGCCCGGGAGGTGAGACACCGCGCCCGGGCCAGGCCGCGCCCGCCGCCGCCCCACGGCCAGCTCGGCTCCCGGTACCCCCCCTCCCGGGGTGGGGGGGGCACTCAGGCAGAGGCCTCCCCCCTCACTCCGCTATCGCGGGGCCCGCTCTGGCCGGGGAGGGCCGGGGAGCGAGCGGCGGGCCCGTTGCCGTGCCCGGAGCGGCTCGGGTGAAGGCAGGTTGCAGCGGCCGGGGAGAGAAAGGGAGCGCAGGGCCGGAGCCCGCCCTCCCCTCCCGCGGGCACATGCCGGCCTGAGCCTGCGGGACCGGCGGCCGGGAGCCCTCCGGGCGCTGGAGGTGGCGAAAGGGGGCGGGCGAGGGCAGTCACCAGGAGCTACCCACCCACACCCCCCCCCGACCCCGAAACGGGGCACCTCCGTGGGCTTTTTTTAATTTATTGTCTGTGCCTTAAGCAGAGCCGAAAGGCGGCTGGTGGAGGAGAAGGACTGAGAAGCCTGCTGATGGGCTTTTATTTATATATTTTAAAAATTTTTTCTCTTGTTGCTGCTGCCTTTTTGTTTCTTTAAACATTCAGCTTTGTGCAAGAAGGCGGCCTATCTACAAAGCAACCCGCTCCGCTTGGGCGGCTGGTGCCCTCTTCCCCGGGGTGGCTTTTCCCGGGGCGTGAGGGACCGGAGCGCTTTGGCTGGCCGTGTCCCCGAGGCTGCCAGCCTTTTGGGGGAAGAGCAAACACCAGGAGCAGGTTCGCAGTCCCGAGTTCACATGTTGTACCGGAAAAACACAGCGGGTAATTTCTTCCTAGTGAAATGGGTGTTTCTTGGTGGCTGAGAGAGGCTGGGTTTAAAAAAAAAAAAAAAAGTAATAGTCCAACCGCACCCTACCACTACCCCTTGTCTTGTTCCCTTTGGCTGGTTAGTCTGGTTTGAAAGCGGCGGGGGTGTGTGTGTGTGTGTGAGGGTTGGGGGGGCAGGTTACAGCCCTGTTTGTGTGTGACAGCCAGAGCTCCCTGCTCCGAGGGTGGAGGCCGAGCGTTTGTGTGTTCCCGGGGAAAAGGAGGAAATTCACACTTGCTCTCGGCCTGGCCCTGGTCCTGGTCCTGGTTGTTTATTAACAGAGCCCTCTGAGAAATCGCCTTGGCTTGGTCTTGCAGCTTGCTCCCGTTTCTGCACCCAGGTGCTGGCTGCTGGCGTGAGCCAGGGAAAAGTCTTGAAAGCAATTCTAAGATCATTCAGGCTGTGATAGCTCTTTTCAAGCTCTTGCAGACTCTTTCGTGACGGCCAAAATGAGGGGTTTCTGTGATTATTTCCCATATTCTGCAATCTTTATTGTAATTAGAGTTTCTTGCTTGTATTGCTTAGGTTTTAGCCATATGATTGTTGGCTGACCCTTGCTTGTTCAAAAAAGTGGGCTGATGCTGACATGAGGGAGCCTTCATGATTATATTTGAGAAGGTAGCACAGTCTTTCTGGAATTGCAGGTTAACTGCTAACTGTCTGTGGCTCATTTGTTGTCTGATTAATGCTTTTGTCAATTCCCAATACATTTTAACTCTAACCTATTCTCTTTGTGTTGATGCCAGATTGTGCTGCTTTAGTTTTGTAAGTAAGTAGTTTAACAAATCGTACAGTTTTTTAGGTCAGCCTTGCGTGTTTATCATAATTAACTAGACTTGGCACAAAAGCTACTAGCTTCATTATGGTTATTACGAAAAGGAAGAACAATTTTACTTGTATTAGATCCACACTTCTGCAGTTTAAGCCTCTGCACCTGTATAGGAGTGTACTTACTGGTGTCAACAATGACATTTATTTCAGTTGAAAGAGTACTGATAATAAAAATTAAGTGCACACATCTCTCTTTGAACGCTTGAGCTTTTTAGACTGCTAGCTCTAAAAATGTTTGATAAGGCTGAAGGTGGTTCTGCAGCAAAGTGACAGTAGGTAATGGTTTTATAACTCAGAAATATTTTCCTTACAGATAACTACAAATGCAAATGTTTGCATTTTTCTGACCGTTACCCTGAACTGACCCAAATTTGGCAGTGTTTTCAATCCAGATGATGGTGTGATTCACATGTGTACTATTTATCGGCTTAAATGAAAGCCCTTTTCCTAGATTGCTTGAGAGCTGACAATTCTCTGTTGTTTTCCCTGCTTTTCCTGTCTCAGCTTGACCACGAGGGATATCTTGCCTATTGTAGGGACTGCAGCGAGCATGGCGTCTGTGAAGATGTGCCTGGATAGACTTTTGGTTGGGTTGAACTAGATCATCTTAAACTCTTCAGACGTGGTTGTAGGCAGCCTGGGTTAACTTTGCAGCTTGCATCTGCCCATACTGCAAACTGTCACCCAGGAGCTTCTGGTTGTATGTATCATGTTTATAATATTGAGACTTGATGCCCTATAGTGTTTCTTCAGGCATTTCTTCAGTGTAAACAATCTGGTTTAAGTGACTTAATTTTCCTATGTAGAGAGAGTAGGATTTTCCAGAGGAGCTAATCACTTTCTTAATAGTAGGGTTTCAGGGAGATTTATATACTCATAAAAGGAAGAGTGAAATCTAGTGTAAATTGGCTAGTTCTAACAGTATAGCTTAGGAGTGACAGTGAAAGGTATTTGCACCTTACCTACCGATGTACCCCAGTGTTAATTTGAAAGTTTTAATTCTTTGTTGAGACACAACTGCTTTAAGTCTGTTGGGTCCTTCTCCTTTTAATGGAGAGTGTAAAATGTGCCTTGGTTTTGAATGTATAGAGTAGGATTTTCAAAGTAGTTTAAATGTGTGTGGGATTTTTTTCCAGAGAAATGCTTCATGTAATGAATGTTTGAATTCCTGTTAATATAGCCTGGTGTAGACTAGTCCTAAGAGATTAGAGATCCACTTGTCTAGTTGCCTGTTTGAGAGGCACAAATTATTTCTTAAAAGCATATTGCCTCTAAGATATTGAAAAGCAAGAGCCTTGGGTAGGGCATAAATAGAGTTGTTACTGGCTTTCTCCTAACTTCTTGTGCAGTACAAGCAGTTAATAAAGTCAGTCAGTGCTACTTTTCCCCAGAAAAACAGGGATCTTTCTGTTCCATGCTCAAAGTTGGATATTCTTCTGTCTGTATCTCATGTGAAGAAGACTGAAGTCTTCTAGGGAGTGAGGTTTTCACATTTTCATTTATGCTTTCACTGGAGTTACTTGTTGACTGAAATGATTGAGAGCAAGGTGTCAATTTTAACTTTGTTAGATATTTACCTGTTTTTTTACACTTGTTGCTATTCTGAGAAATCTGTTAATAATTTGCATTATTTTCATGTTGAAGATATTTTTGTTAAATTCAGAAAATAGCTGAGAGAAGTTCTGTGGCTTGAGAAACTTATAAATGAACAAACTCAAACCTCTGTGTTTTAAGGTTTTAGTTAAACTCCAGTACTCTCAAGAGTGATGCTAGGTACAAACCTTTGCTAAGTAACTCTGTAATGCTGGTACTAATTTAAGCTTTACAGTATCTGTTTCAAATGATGAGGCAGCTATTCATATTTGCAAGTCTAAAGAAGTTACAGAAGGGTTTTGGGGAAATGTGGTGTGAATCATGTTTTTGTTTGTAGGTAAATCAGTGAAATCCAAAATTAAACAGTATGTTAACGTCTCCCCACTTTTTTTTTTTTTTTAAATCTATTTCTCTTTTCCATTCTACTTTTCCCATCCCTTTGTATTACCAAGGTTTTGGATGCTTTTAATTTTTGGCTGGCTTACTCCTTTTTCTTTTATTTCTTTTTATCCCCCTTTGGCCAAGGATAGGAATGCAGTAAAAAGAGTTGATCTTTTGCAGTAAGAGATAAACTGACGTTTTGATCTTGTTTTAAATCTATAGTTACATAAAATGAGGAATTTGTAATGTTTTTACGGCTATTTGATGATTTTTCTTCTGTTTCCCCCATCCCAGATCACTTGTGTAGGTTTTGCAGCAAGATATTAGGACTAAGTCTTCAGAATGAAAGTGGGGCTTTTTTGATTGTTTGGGTTTTTTATGTTTACTTTCTCCCTCTTCTGGTGTTATACTGACTAGACCAAACATATATGTTTTACATTCTTTTCACTGGCTTTAAGTGCAAATAAGCAATTTATTAATGGAAAATGTTATGTAGTAGGACAATATCTCTTAAAGTTGATGCAATTTTTGTATTTATTCTTTGAGGTCAGATTTTATTCTGGTTTGTTAAGGGTCATAAAGAAGACTGTTACATAATGTAAATTTGTCATCTTTTCAAAATAGATATGCAAGCTCGTTATTTGAATCTAGTTAAAGCAATAAGAATTATATGTCTTTTAGGTTTTAAAGCCCCTGTAGATTCCTGTCTGCATGGCTGCTCACCTGTAGGCTTTTAAGAATCTGTCTCTGAGACTTTAAGACTTGTTTTAAGATTGGGAATACCAGTAACTGTATCTATTGCATTACGGGTGAAACTAGTAGTGGGAGTGCAAGTCTGGAGGTAGGGAAATAATTTCTCCACCCATTGGATTCTACAGCTTTCAGTAGTTTTAACTAGTGCAGTGCTGCAAAACATGTAAATATTAAGAAGCTGATGACTTCTGAAATACTTTCTTTTCAAGTGTACAAAACCTATGATAGGGAAAATAAATTCTCTTTGCAACAGATGTTTAACCTAATATTTAGACAATTTGGAAAGGTGTCTTGTACTCTTTAAGAATTGGTGCCTGTACTTTTTAATGAGTAGAATATTTTCCGATAATTGCTACCACTAAACAAGCACAGTTCAAGAGGACATAAAAACACTTAGCTCTAGTTCTGCATTGAAATAGCTGGAGAAAAGAAGTCATGGACACAGGTCTGCTCATTTGCATCAAAAGGACTATTTGCAGAGTTTTCCTTTAACTGAGTAAAAGTGAATACTCTGTATATATAATTGCTACTATCTAGAGAGTGGTAAGAAGTTTGAATTAAGATTTTGACCACAATCTGCAGCCAGCATAATGACATGATAATATTTTTAGGAAGAAGTTTTATGCTGTGCTTTTAATACTCCTTATGTAAGTTATTTCTTTAGTTAGCAGCTAATTAGGTCCATACAATTCAGACATACTGGCTTTAAGAATTCCCTCCCGATGCGTGAATCTGTTCCCTGCCTAAAATGCCATTGACAGGCATTATTTTTCAGTTGAAGAAATCCCCTAGTCCTCTGGACATGTTAGGGATTTACTTTGTTTTCACAAGTGTGTTTTTTCTGACTAAACTATTTCTCTTTCAAAAAGCTTAAAATGAGTGGAACACTTCATGGTTTTTGATTAAAACCTTGCTTTATAATTAATTTTGCTTTTGACCATAAGAAATATTACTCTACATGGAGTAAGAAAAAAGTAAATCCATAATCTGGATGGAATTTAAATGAACTGGTGTTTGTGATAAGGATGTTGATCATAAGAAACCACTCTGAATTGATCTTTATCAGGATGTCGTGGTTTGGTTTTATTTGAAAAGTTGCTCTATTACAAATGAAGGGAAATAGATTGTAATATGGAATACTGCATAAAGAAGAACTTCTGGTTTTGACCAGTGGCTCTGATGAGGGTGGAATTGAAAATCACACTGTGAAGTAATAACCTAAATGTTATGATAAACTTGAGTGAATTCAAATTTGGCAGGTGTTGTGGGTGAGTAATGGGAGTACTTGCTTTGCCTTTCAAAATTAGCTTCACATTAATGTAAGCCTCTTCTGAAATACAGTTGAGTAAAGCAGTGCTTAGGTAATACTTAATTTTTGGTTAGTAAAAATATTTGTGTTTATGTTTTGAGTGATGCTCATTCCAGTGAATAGAGATGTATGGGATTTTGCTTTTACCTTCTGAAAATATTAGAACTTGTGAGTTTCTTCTGGGAAGGTTTTTAGGTTGATTTTGGAGATCTTTTCTCCTCACAATTTTTACCTTAAAAAAATCAGCTTCTAGGAACTAAATGCAGTAGTCTTTTAGGAGCTTTATTTTTTTTAAACTGGACATGAAATCTTGAATGTGAATTATTTCAGTAATTATGAATTATTTCAGTAACTATTAAACAATGTATTCACATTAATTGTGTTTAAGTAGTTGAGAATAAAGCAGACAACGTGTTGCGTTAGGCCTAGCTCATGGCAGAGTTAAGAATTGCCCCATTAACAATTAGTGCGAGGTTTCTGCTGTCTAGTTTTGCACATCAAGATCAGAAACGAATAATGTTGAACACACATCTCCTTGGAAGCTTTTTGACATTTGTGTAAAAATAGAGTACAATAATTTCTCTTGCTTGATAGAATCAAGATCATCAAAAATGAAAATGCTCAACGACTGTTGGTTTCCCTAATTTATTGATTTTTCTTTTCTCTTGTTCATTTCCTTACTTGCTTTCATTCTTCTCTCTGGTTTCCAAGGAAGGAAATGTAAACTTTACTCATTTGCATCAAGATGCTCCTTTCATTTTTATTATTTGCTAAGCAATCAAGAATGTGGAAATTGAAGCTAAAATTTACAGTTACAATGCTCATTTTTAGCATCTTCATTCAGTTCAGTGGCCTCTGTAAAGCAAATGTTCGTATCTTTTTTTTTTTCCCCTGAGTTGTTGCTGTGTGTTTTCTGTAGTCAAGGTGTGTATCAGAGGCAGCTTTTCCTTTGTCCTGGTTTATCTCTATGACTAACGGGCTTAGAGATACTCTTTAGTTGTTTGGTGTTTTTTTTTTTCCTTTCAGTGAATGTTATCAGAATAAAGCAAACTATGTATTAGATAATTCTGGATGCATACATGACTTAGCTTGTAATTCTAGTTACACACTCTGCAGAGGGTCCCCCCTCCTACCCTTAGTGAGTAAAAATTACTGCTTTTCTAAGTGTCCTGGTCTAGAATATTGATGATCTAAGACAAAAACAGGAGACAACAGAGGTAAACCTGTGTTGATGATAAGTAGTTCAGGTCTAGGAGTAACATTCAAGCTGTTTTCCTTGACCATACTGGGCCTTGTGACCTTCTGCTTAATGAGCAAATCCATATGGTCATAACGTAACTTTTTGCAATGGGAAGGGTAAGTTTTCCATGTGATTGTTTGTTCTTAATCATCAAAGTACAATTCTGCCTTTTGTTGTAGAGTAATTTGATCCTCCAGTAAGATTGAAAAATCTGCTTTGACATAAGTCTGATGTTCATTGCTTCTTTTTTTTTTTCAGTACTTGCCTGTTTTGCTGATACCTTCTTATTCTAGGTGACTTACACTGTTTCCATGTTAGGTCTGTAGAACTTGGTAAAACCATTTTGCAAAATACTTCAGGATTATGTTCATTGCTTCTGTTACAGGCTTTAGCCTCAAGGTTATCAACTGGTTAGTATTGCCATGTATTATATTTCATTACGCTTTCTAGAGCTGCTTTCTTTCCTTGTGTGCTCATCTCTAAGTTAGACCCTTTGCTCAGCTCCTCTTCAGTTCTTCTTCTAGCCTAGATATTCTTACCAGGGAACCATTCCTTTCATACCACCCCCATTCTTGTCTCCTTGTGAAGAAGCCATCTGTCTAGACACTGCTTTCTTTATTTCCATACTGAGTGGGACAGGGCTCTTCATTTCCTTGGTCTGTCTTGGACAATTTTGGCCTTGATTGCTAGTTACTTTGAATACGACTTTAGAGTTTGAATCCTGAAAGAACTGGAAAAAAGTCTTAGGGCTAGGATTGTCATCTGAAAGATCAATATATGTTGTTAGTTGTAAGTGCAAATAGCACACTAGGAAATGTAAATAATATTTCCATACACATATTTGTAATCTGTCTCTGTATTTCATCATCAATATAGAAGAGTGTATTAATAGAGTTTGTGATTGTACTGATGAAATTGTGTATGCTCTTCTATGAGTTTGTCTGTGTCATCTATTCCAGCCAAGAACAGAAATTACGCATTGTCAACTTCACAAGTTTTAAGCTTTTTTTTCTTAAATGGTGCTTGTTATATCTTAATAATAATTATCAATTAATTTCTAGATTTACTCATGTATTTCAAGAGTATAAGATACACTACACTTTAAAAAATAGTTCAGAATTACTATAGGAATTCTTTTCAATAACATCTGAAAACCTGCTGGTTTGCAGTGTAATTGAAAATTGAGTATCTGTATGAATATATGACTCCTCACACAAGGTTAACTTTTGCATAAATGTTCTAGAGTAGGTTTTGTGTAATACAGCACTAGTTGCTATAGAGTAATGACAGACGGAAACGAAAGGGATGTTGTATGTTGATGGCTCCAGGGTGGGGTTTCTTTGTTTTATTTGTTCATTGTTTTTACTGCTGCTTTGATATGTTGTACTCTGTTCTAACTAGAGCTGAGGAATATGAAAGCTCTCACAATAACTCGCTACCTAGTATTAGAGTACAGTTTCTTGGTGAACTGTTTTAAGGCTAGACCATGGTGAATTGCATCCCAGGGCATAGCTGAATTTCTGGTCTGCTCTGTAACGAGTGAAAGCACCTTTATAGTGGGGGGAAAAAATGAAAGAATGAGTTGTCTGGCAACAGTATTTATTTGTCCAACAAAGTGTGTTGCCCATAGCATGTCTATGAACCAAAGTTTCAGAGCCTAGACTTTTCAAGCGCCCTGTGAGCTATTTAGTAGGGCTTTCCCTTTGTCAGATGAGTTGTCTTGTCAGTCCAGACTGGAGTATTTTCTTACAGGCAGATGCACAATTTAATCGCGGTGTCATGCTTTTACAGATACATTGTATTGCTCACAAAACCTATTGGAAGATAAGAATCCCCCTTCTTAACGCAGATTAGTGGAGGTTGCGTAGCCTGTGGTTGGGCAAAAGAGTTCAAACAACAAAGAAACCCTCCCCCAGTGACTACAAGAAAAGGTCTCCTTCCCTCTGCCCTCCCAGACGGTGCTCTACTTTGAGCAGTACATCAGCTGGAAATTAAAATGGGCCCCTTAACCCTTTTGTAGTTGTTCTGAATTTTAATAAAAACAATTGTTCCATGTTCTAATTTTAAAAATATCAGGACAATGCTGTCTCTGATGCAGTGTCCTGCCTCACAGAAAGATGTTTATGTGGAAACAAACCAAACTGTACTAGGATGTGTTTTAGAAAGGTTTGCATTGATAAAATAGTCTTTATAATTTCTTTTATGTTGAGAAATCTGGCTTGTATTCACCTTTCATATATAATTTGATAATATTTATTGTGTTCGGATTGTATCCAAGCATTGCATACTTCTTTTAGAATGCTAGGCATTTTATTAGGAAATATGTAAGTTGTTTCCATTTAAAGTGATAGCCTTACTGAATATGAATGCTACTTATTTTCAATGTAGACAGAATGGAAGTTTTAAAAGAGTTCTTTAACATGTACCGTATTTATTCTGGCTATTGAAAGACTGGGATAGATTGTTTTAATATCTGAAAAAGGAAAATAATTTGAAATTGTGATGGAAAGACAATGTTTACTAATGAAAACATTGCGCAATCCTGCTAATTGTTTTTGGTGGATTGCCTATTATGTCTAGTGTTTGTTGCATAGTGAGGAGGCTCAAAAATGGAATTGCTTAAGATTACTGCATTTTGTGATCTCATTCTTTAGCTTTGTTGAAGACTTGGGGGGGGGGGAGGGGGAAGGTCAAACAACTGTTTCCTTCTTCAAATATTGGTGAAATGCTCTAACAGAGACCTTTGTTTTGTGTAAGAGATGTATTGGATACTTTCGATAAAGTCTCCAGAAATACTGAAATTGTATCTAGTATTACAAAAGTGTCGTTGCCATAGCGTGGCAAAGACTATTTCAATAAATTCAGCTGTTATGCCTATAGCTGTTTTCGGGCAGATAAGGATTGATATGTAGACTACAAAAAAAGAGAGAGAATAATGAAGTATGCACTGACTATTGGTGTATTCACTGAAGCTATCTACAAGCATCTAAAAACCTGGCCATCCCAAAGCGATGAAATTGCTGCAGTCCTACGAAGTTCTCTAGACATGAGCTGGGTTTGAAGCCTATATCAGGTGTTCTAGACACTTCATAGGTAAAAAAATGTGGAAGAAGAGAGGTATTCTCTCCATCCTAGAGCCTTTGTCAAGATTTAACAGTAAAAAAACCCCAACCAACCCCTAGTTTTCTGTTACCTTTTGATTTCTGTATGTATGTAGCTTTGAGTAAAGTTGGCCTGCAAGGTAGGATCTGTGATGACCTTGCAGTGTCTGAATTTTACAGTGTTCAAAATCCTTGTAGAATTTTCTAAAGTAGTAATCAAGAAAATCTCTTAATCTGACTCTGACTCCATATCTTGAGTGTTAGTGGTTCTGAAGGTGTTATTAGTTTTTGTTGTTGGAAATAAATTCTTTGTAGTCTACTACAAGCTCTGGAATACTTTTGTTTCATGCTTTGCTTTCTCACCTATTTAAAGATTAAGCATGAACTCACACAATCAATACATCAAATTTATAAGAGATAGGGCAAAGTTTCCACACTTGGCTTATCAGAGTAATCTTCTTTCATCTTGAGTGGTAAGTCTCAAGTGGTAGCACGAAACTTGGATAGCAATGTACCAATGTGAGACAGTTGTGGACACAAGCAACGTATTGTACAGCACTCTGATAGTGGTAGTCTGAAGTTTGTAAAATCCTATTGAATTTGTGTTGAATTGAATCAGCACTTACCTTAAGTGGCTTCAGTGTTCCACATTTGTCTCCAGGTCTTTGAGCATCCTTGTGTGCATGGATGTATTGTATAGCATTGTAAGTGCACTGAGTTAGCTCTCTTGGTAAACCTGCCAATGTAGTACCTTTCTCTTCCATGTTTCCCACACATACATACTCCAAAAAAATCTCGAATCCACAACCTTAAACTGGGCACCTCAACCTTCTACTTAAGGCAAGAAAATGCCAATTGCAACAGTCTTTGTATGTGTTCATCCTGCTACATAGGCTTTAGAAAGACCTCGAGAGCATGACTTTATATCCAGCTTTGTCAGTACCTTCCCGTGAGGTTACTAATCAGCCAGTCCTCTACCACGTGCCATGTGGACTTCGGAGTTTGGAGTGGTTGGACCGTTGCAGTTGGGCCTCTTTATAACTAGCTAGTCCCTGTGCTGATGGTGGCTGTGACAGTGGGGTTTTCTTCTAAGGGAGTGGAGAGAAAAGGTGTTTATTTCTTGCTTGCTCTAATATTATAACCATAGATATGTTTTCTTCTTTCTGCTACACTTTAAACTTGAGTGTATTCTATTCTGGGTGCCTGCTAGGTAGAGATAGAGTGAGTTTTCTGGATTAACCTTGTACTGAATTCCTCAGCTGCTGAGAATCTTGCACCAAGGGAAAAATTCCTTTCTAACCACGTCAAAGGTAGTTAAGATGGTAGTCACAGCAGGTAGAGCTAAATTTAGCCAAATCCTGTGGATAAACAGAGTGTTTCTTTATGGTGCAAAATGGCCAAGGCAATCGCACTGATCCTTGATTCACATGCCTTTTTCCTAGTTCCAACTCCTTCCTTCCAAGGTAACATGGCGTTACTGGTAGTAGTAGAAGTCTGCGAGCAGAGTGAGATGCCAGCATATTTCTGATACCTTGATACCCTTAACTTCTGAAGTGAAATATTGAAGAGCACTGTTATTTGGCACGGCTGATAAATGCTTAAGTAATCTGCAGCCTTTTCCACCACAGCAGCTGTAAAAGAGGATGAATAGCTTCACATGCATGTATGTACTCGGCAGCAGCTTCTTCACCCACCTCTCAGTGCTTCTGAGGCACAGGAAGCAAGCTGGTAGTATTGACCCTCTTCTACCATCACTGCCATCTGATTGCCATCATGGGGGTTTTCTTCTGCAATGCAAAACTGTGCATCTTTGATTCTTTTCCAGCTCTATGGTGTTGATAGCAAAAGGCAGTGATGGGTTTTGCTGTCATTGATGTTTAGCAGTTGCTTTGAGCTGATGTAATTGAACACTCTTGCAGAGTCCAGAAGACCTGAACAGTAGCAGGTAAATTTGTATGTTGATATTTACTGTGGCTTTCAAAAAACTTTGTCCTTTCTCTGTCTTACCCTTGACTTCCAATGTCCATCTGAGTTAAATGTCATTAATTGTTAGCAACATTTTAATGGGTGCTTCATTCATCTCACAAATTTATTTCCACATGTGAAATCTGTGTCAAATAAAAAAAAATTACAAGTTTAGGTTTTGCTAAAGCTTACTGTGTTTGTTGTGAAAAACCTACTTATTCCACCTGGAGTACTGTGGGCGGTGAGACAGTGGTGCAGGTTGCCCAGAAAATTGTGGATGCTCCTTCCCTGTAAGTATTCAAGACCAGGCTGCATGGAGCTTTGAGCAACCTGGTCTAGTTAGAAGGGGAATTCACAATAGATGATCATCAAAGCCCCTCTAACCATTCTTTTATTCTACAATTCAACACAATTACATGTTGAAAACTGTGTTGTAAATTTAGTTACAACAGAGCCAGAAAGAGAAGCTAGATTTCTATGCATAATGCAGTTTTCTATTCACTGGGTCATGCTAAATTGGATTTCACCTTAAAAAATATAGGGGAGGGGGGAGTTAATGATACACAGGATGTCATACACCACCTCCCCTCTCCCCCTGCCCCAATTTAATTCTTAATCCGACTTGTATGGTATAGCAGAGAATGCCCCTTTTCTCTATTTGGCACCTGCATATAGTGTCAAGTGGGTTATGTGTCTTCATAAACACTTGAGTAATTTTAATCTTTTGGTTTTATTTTTTGTTTCAAAAATACTTATATTTAAGATTTACCTGAGACTGTCTCATTTCAGTAAATAGGTAACTTAATTATTCATGAAGTTCAAAACTTATGTTTTCCACTTGTAAAATTCCAGTATTCAAGCTGCTAGGAAGCTTGTAAACTGTTAATTTAGTTATGTTAAGAATGTTTTGTTAACATTCTTAAAGTGAATACTGAATATAGAAAAAATTAAAAACCCCAAAATACTTTGCAATAATGATTCATTCAAGAAATTTTTTTTCTTTAAAATTACTCAAAGTACTTAGTCCTAAAGAAAGCTTTCTTCTCTATGTATAATAATAAATACACAGCAAAGATCTTATGTTGCTAACTAAGAATATATGAAACATACATTTTGGGGGGGGGTAGTGGTGGGGTGGTTTGTTGGGTATTGGTTTTTTTTATTCCTGTACAAATAAAATACTTCTGGAAAATTTTACTGTCCTTAGTAGTAGAGAAACAAAATGCATCACACCGTGAGAGACTATTAGTTATTAATTAAATAAGAGGAAAAGAGACTAGAGACTCCTTATATTTTTAAATTCCATTCCACTTCTGTATACTGTGGTTTTGGCTTCTTGAGACATTTCTATTTTTCAGGTAATCTTTTCATATTCTTGTGACATACTCCCTTGCTAATGAGAGGATAGACCTGTCTTCTGGTGTAAATTTTCAGATACCTTAATCCTGATTTGCTGCAAAGATTCTTTGGTTACTATAACCATTTAAAGCCTAAATTGTTTTGTGGTGAGTCAGAATATACTTGAAATCTTGCACGGTAGTATCACTTAGGCCCTTTTATTAACTATATTTTAATATTTGGGTAAGCCAAACCATGTTACTAAATGCTTTTGTAATCTGAGCCTGTTCACGGTTAATCATCTGCATTAATGTTTGTCTTGTAGCTTGTCCTTGGTCCATGTGCCACTGAAATGACAGCCTCTTGATAAGAATAAAATTAAGGTTACTTGATAAAGTTCTATTCAGAGCAAGAAAATGCTTGAGAATAAGCCATCAATTCATTTTTTCTGGTAGTTTTTTGCAATGCAGTGGTAATAAATGAAAGGTGGGAATTTTTTAGGTGGAGTTAACTAAACACACAAGCCATGTCACTGGATGCAAAGCTGCCTACTGGGCAGAAGTGCAGGAGTTGCTGAGAATAAGAATTCATGCACAGTACATTGGCAGACACTTTTTTCTGGTGATTCCTGATTAACACAGCTGCAAAGACCGGTTTTGTTAACTGGTGCTGCATGATAAAACCAGTAATTTGTTGTCTTCTGAAAGAAATCCTTAAAATAGATCTGGTAGCACTGTTTAAAACGCAGCTCCTTTGGTAATTAAATTTGCCATTTGAAGAGTGAAATGAGCACGTTCATGGGTGGATTCCCCAGTGCAAAGTTGCTTTACTAATTGGGAAAATGCTTTTCACTTTGTTACTCACCATTTTTAAAAAAAATCATGTATATCTGAGACAGATTATAGGAAACTTAAATTGCAAATTGCAAAATAAAACTTACAAAATATATTTAAAGGCTTACATTGTATTTTCAGACTGAAATGATTTCAAGTATTTTTTTCCTAAAAGTGAAATTATTCCAGCGTGTTAGAACTTTTTTAGTAGTGAATAAATTTTATGAAAAAGAATATGCCTTATTTAATAGACAGTATATCTGATCTAGGCTTGATTATTGTCAAAATCTGTGCCTTGATTTCACTTTCTTGAAACAAGCATGAGAATTTTCACTGTTTAGTCATGTAAGCCTTACTGATGAAGAAGAGTGGGTAGTCTGTGGCAAAGGCGAATTAGTGTGTTTCAGCTCACAGCTTAAAAACAATTGGATGCTGGAATTACCATTTCTGATTCGAGTGTTGCAAATTAGCCTATCTCACTTTGTTTGGACAGAGCTGTATTAATAGAACAGATTGCAAAATGGAAAACTACATCCTTATAGAAAAAAAAAACCCTATACTTGCTCCTTTTTGTTGTTCAGTAGAACCTCCGAACACTTTGGCTTTGGGGAAAAGGTGTTCTGTCTATTTGTATACTTTTAGAAACTTGAGACATTACATAGCTTACAAATTTTAGACTGAAGACCTTGTAGAGGTGACATAATTGGAAATTCACATCTTGAGACGGAAGAGTGTTTATCACTCCTGAAGAGTGTCAAGGCTTGTTTATAGTTTGGTCATATATCTCAATCTGTAAAGACACAGATGTGGGTTTTTTAGTGTATGGCAGTTTGATTTCAGGACAAAAAACTAAAACTGTGATTCCTGTCTTCTACAATAAGTCAAACTAATTAGTCGATTTCTTTATTCCTAATTTCTGTATTATTTAATTTTAATTAAATAATAATAATTTGCTGGAGTGTAACTTTTGGGGACTGAAATTTGGAAGGTATGAATCAAAAAGACAAACAAAAACAACTCTTCTTCTCTGCTTGACATTTGAAAAACTCGAACTAGTTTTCCTAGTTCTTCATGCTCACTTAGCATTAAGAAAAAGCTTATTTAATTAATACCTTTCAGATATTTAGTGATTACCTGAGAACAACTACTAAACATCAAGTTAATCTTCAAAGATGACAAAGGGATCCACATGTTAAAAATAGTGTCAGTGACATGATTTACCGTGTTCTCTGTGGAGGAGCAGTCCTCTTGACTGCTCTGGGTATCCAGATGAGTTTGGAAACAACTCATTAATGGCAAAGGTAAATGAAGTAGGTTTTAGAGTGAATTGTTGCTAGTCCATCACTCTCAGCAGGGGTGAATATTTTCTTGAAAATTTTTGATCATGAAATTATTGAAAGTTGTTAGGAAAATCAAAATTTTTAGTGTAGCTGGTTTGTAGAACCAGTGCTGTGACAAATTCACATGAAGCAGATCCTAGACCTGTATGATATAAACAGCATCTCCATTGTCATACAGATATAATTACATGGTGACATGTAAAAAAATAAGACTGTGACATTTTTCTCTCGTTACATAAAACTTCTTGGCTACATACTTGTATGCCAGCTAAATTCAGTTCAAAAAAGATCGCTCATCTACAATTTGAAATGAAGGACTTTAATTGGGTGCCTAGTATTTTGAGATTAATAAAGTAAACTGCAAGTGCATTTTTCTCCTTGTTCTCCAGAACAAGACTGTTATCTTCATATCTTTAAAGTGTGCAGGAGGAAGGCTGATCCTAACTTTTGTGGATTTGGGGCTTTTTGTTTCATTTTGGTATTTAGTTCATAAGAACACTGAAACAAAGAGTCTTCTCATAGTGTGAACTTCAGATACCATTTGAGCCTCTTTCTCTCTTCCTGCCCCTGTGTATAATTGTATGAAGTGAATAACCAAGAAGTCTGAAACTAGACTGTTAATGTTATTAGACCAGCATTTCTTCATTCTTCTTTTGATATGTCTTTTGTCTTGGTCTACCTCACTTTCCTTTCCTTTCTGCTTTCTGGGTTTTTCTTCTGATGTTCTGTTGCTTTGTGGTGTTCTCCTCAAAATCAAGTTGTACTGCTGTGGTTAACGTGATTATTATTATTAATAATAATAATAATATTTCCACCCACCCCTGCCCTCCTGAGCCACACATACCCTGTAGCAACAAGAGGATAGCAACAAATTGGTATTGATGGTGGTGAATCACTTTCCCTGTTGTACTCAGGTGCTCGTCTGGAACTTCAGAACTGAACTGTCTTCACAAGTAACACATACAACCTAAGGAAATCTCACCAGTTTGAGGATAAAGGGGGAAGGCAAGGAATATTTGACTTATTATGTATTTTAAAAGCCGCCTCTTTGAAGTTCATGCCTTGAATTTCTATGTTTGTCTGATCTTTCATTCCTTTTTGGTTGTATAATCTTTATTCAAGAGTGCATAGGACTTGATGTTAAAACAATAATCCTGAAAATTCCTGATGATCTATTTATGTTCTAGAATATCAATTGTATTCTTAAAGTAAAAATGAGTTAGAGGCTAGTCTTAATATTTTGCATTGGTGAGCAGAGTAAGCAAGATTATTTTAGAGCCACTGTACAGTGATTCACCCTATAATATTTGAAAAAACATTTTCAGGCTTACAGTTCACTTTATCATTATTAAAAGTAAAATCACTATGCAGTTCAT
>BJBW01006551.1:0-21050 GCA_004320125.1 Scolopax mira
TACTCGCAAGCCCAATGGCTTTATTTATTTAAGTGTATTGATTTTAGCCTAGATGGGAAGAAAACAGGCGGATAAAGGGCAGGAAATTCCTCAGCTGTGAGAACCACGCAGAGTACTAGAAATCAGATTTAAACTAGCAGATGAAAATACATTTGCCAGAACAAGGTAATGAATCATTCTGCCAGGAGCACAGAGATCTGGCCAAAAGCCAAACCCTGCCCACTCAAAAGCAGCAATTTGGGGGATTAAGCAGTGACTGCACTCCTATCACTGACCATCATTTAATATAGCAGAATATAGCAGCAATGCTCGATGGCTCCCAACCAGAATTCAAAGCCTCCTGCATAAAAACAGAGCAAACCCCGGCAGACCTTCCCCCTAGACCTTATTTATAATCAATGGCCTCAGAGTCAATCGGATTCAATAAGGGAGGGCTAAGAAAGAAGAGTAGAGAAGGACACACCATAGCAGAAGTGTACTTTGCTACACAAGCTGCTGCATGCAAGCAGTGCTCGACAGCAGAAAACCACAAAGAGCAACGAGACATGCCAAAAGATGACAGGGGAAGGATTTTTGGAGGGTAATATTTTGTTCATGTGCCAGCTCTCATTATCTGATTAACTTCTTTGTGATAGCCCAGTAACTGGGACTCCACGAGAGAGGTCACCAGCTCTGTTGCTGTTGTCACAGGTCTTGCCTTCGCTACTGGTACAGCATGACATTGTCCCGTGGAGATGGGCAGGGAAAGCAAAGCACCTGAAAGGAATCCTAAAACTAAATCCCAGGAGCTGGTGGGAAATGAACACGTGCAATCTGTGAAACCAGTTCCTACCTTCCCTGCCAGTGGGGAGACCTTGAGCAGCTCAGAATGAGAAACTGGGCTTCAGGTGCAAATCCTTCTCCTTCCACGGGAACCTCCTGAGAGCCTCTGCAGGACCCATCCTGTCAACATAAAGGTATTGTTCAATATAGACAATGGAAGAGACAGAGAGGTGGCAGAAGTGATGGGATGGCTGCCCTGCCTTGAGAGATGACTAGTTAGCATACACACTGGATCTCTCTTATTCTCCCAACAAGTCCTCTGCTCCTTCCAATGCTGGTGAGGCCTGAGCACCCTTGCCAGTCACTCCTCCAGCAGAAAAAGCCCTTGGCATGCCATTGAATATGGAGGCAGGAGCTGGTCTGTCCCCAGTCCCTCTGACCCATAGCAGAGAGCCTGCACCCAGAGGCTGAGGGCCTCAAGTTCCCAATTTGCAGGGATGACAAGAGGCTATTCACTGCAGAAGAGACAGCACCACCAAAGCCAGGAGAGGGGCAGTATTCAGCTGAGCAGGGGACCAAGAAGACAGGCATCAGCTAGGAGCGTGACTGAAGGGAAGTAGCTCAGGTAGCAGTACAGCTGAGTATAGCACAACTTTTTTTCCCAGCTGCATAGGGAAATTAACCTGGTTTGAGGTAAACTTCTGCATAGCTATCGCACTGTGGACTTCCATGCCTACATCCATAGTGGTTTGTGAGCAGCAAGCACCTCTGCCAGAGCTTACATCTCCATATCCTTAGAGCAGGCATATGGGGAAGAGCTTCCCTGACCTGCACCATCTCCCCATTCCCTCTGCTGCGAAGGACCTTGAAGGCAAGTGGCTCACAGCTACAGAGATGCAGACTCACGTCTGTCTTGCAAGGGCAGAAGGGATTCTCCCCAGCAAGGTCGGACAGGTTACTATCAGAGCTAACTGATATTCCCACAAACATTCATTACTCACTGCCCTGCAGGCACTGCAAAGGGCAAAGTTTGTCCCTGTTGTTGAAAACAAAGATAGGAGCATCCGATCTGATTTTTTTTTTGCAATCTGAAACCCTAGTGACCCATCTAAGCCCAAGGCAAAGACACAGCAGGAAGAAGCTTTGGGAAAACCAGATTGTGTCTGTGGAGCCAGAACCCAAACCAAGATATGCAAAACCCAGACACCCGCCAAGCAGTGAACCTGGTGTCTTTTAGTTACACATTTGGTTACTGATGTGCTGAATTGTAAAGTTGTTTTCCTGGGGAAATTGTTGATTTGCCTCCCCTCCCACTGGAAAACCACAGGTGAAAGACCCTCAGCCCAGCACTTTGCGAGAGCCTCCCCCTAACCCAGCACTGCAGGACTGAGTGTTTTCACAGAAGCACCCCCTTCCCCTCACACCTGAGCATCACTGGGGAGGAAAGTTCAGTTCTTGGAGCCAGGGGGAGCTGCCTTATCACTTGGCAGAGGTTTGCGCAAATCTTTTTCTCAGTCCGTGCAGGTTTTCAAGCTCTCAAGCTTTGTTTTGAATTCTGTATTCAGGACGAGTCCAAAACTTCAGAGCAACCGCAATCTAAAGGGGCAGATTGATCTGCTCTTGCATCAGAGCTGCACTCGAGCAGTAGTTTCTTATAAGGAAAGGTGCTCTGATGCTGTTCATCCCGCACGGTGGGAACCTTGTTAAAATGCTAATCTGCAGAGAGAGTTAAGATTGAACTGTATTCTAATCTGCCATTTTTTCAGGTGTCAACTAAACATGGTAAAAATCCCCCAAACTGTGGGCCTAACCTGTCAAAACCGTAGGAGTCAGTGGGAATCATACGTGCTCAGCAGTTTGGAGGAAGACGAGGCAGGTGGTGTCAGTCTCTAAGCAGGCAGGGCAGCCTCTGTCCAAACGGCCAGCTATTTGCCTTACTCAGTAGGGACCACCACGTGGCAAATGGTGCCCCAAGAAACACACACCTCCCTGGCACAGGGAGGGCTGCTGGTCCCACCAGCACCGCTTGGATCTGGGCCCAGGCTGCGCACCTTAACAAACCCTCAAAATAAACCCTGGGCAAATTCAACTTTGTAAGGAAACGTACCGCTGGCAGAGTTCTGCTTCCGTGTGAATGCTGCTGATTTCACTCTTCAAGCTCTTGACCGATTGGGAGAAATTGGCAAAGGGCTCCATTTAGTGCTGCACACACTAACTCTGCTCAGCGAGGACACAACGCAACGATAACAAATGCAGAAAAGCACTTTTTGATTATTTAAATACATCTTCTTACATGGTGCTTTCACCTCAGAGGAGGTAAGTGTCCAGGCTCTTGCTTGCACAAAGTCACTGTGAAAGGGGCCACCAGAGAAGATGAGTGTTGTGCCCAGCACCTGAAGCCTGGAGGAGAAGGTCCTTTCTGACTGTTGCTAAATGGCATGTTACTGGAGCATTACACTGGTGTACCTGCTGTCCTGCATTGTATGGCCAGATTGTTTTTAGAGGTGCCAGCATCCAGAGCGTTCTAAAACCTCTCTAAGTCACAGGCAGAGTATCTCAAACCTCTTAGCCACCGAAAGGTATTCTCATATTTCTACAAAACTGGCCTGTATTACTAAGTACATTAAATATTTCTGGTCATTTCTGGACTCTTGGTAGCTTCCCAAGTTCTGTTGAGAGAAAGCTCCTTCAGCTAGAGGGCACAGCACACAACTGAGAGCCTTTGTGGCTTCCAGTAGGAGACACTCTGGTGTCCAACACTAACAAGCTGGCTCAAACCCAAGCAATGCCCAAGGGACCCATGACGATCCCAAGCAACATCATTCTCTTGCTGTTTCTTAACAGCGCTGCTGAGCTCCCCAGGACCAGTCTCTTCAGACACCTTGCAAGGGTCAATAAGTTAAATCCACCTTGCTGCTGGCTTTCCCCACCCTAGCAGGCAGTGGTTCTGCAGTGGGGTCCCAGGCAAACACGGGCCCCACACTGTCCTGCCCTGGCATTGCCCCAGAGCCTTCCCAGGCCCCTCATCGACACCCAACTTTCCCCACTAAGGCAGCATTTCTCAGTCTTAGCCTGGCAGAGATGGAGTTCCCTGTGCTTGCTCTCCCTGCAAGATGCTGCCAGGAGTGGAAAGGTAACCCATGAGCCCTGTACCATACAACTGCCTGCAAAAAAACACCTTGGAGTTTTTCCAGACAGTCCAGTAATGAGCACAGGAGAGTCCATCATACCTGAGGACCCAGCAGCTGCTGGCAGCTGTGGGTGGTGGGGAGGCTTGAGCATCTCCAGGGGAGAGGGTGGGAGGACAGGGAACAACTTCACCAACCTGCAGGGAAAAAGCTTGTGGGACTGAATCTAAAAGTAGAGGAGGGTGGTCTGAACTCACCTTTGCTTTAAGCATCCTGGAAGTTAAAAAGGAGGAAGAATGGGGTTTTGCTAATGCTGAGGTGGCTGGCAGCAGAGAAACAAATTCTGGCAGGGGAGAATTTATCCTCTAAGCTTGTTATCCTGTCAAAAAAAGAAATGAGGTTAGTTGAGGCTCATTTGTTTGTGACGAACTCCTGTCTCTTACCATTTATCACCATACGCTATTACCAGTTGACTTAAGCCAAGTGCATTGTAGTTATGACGAGGCTGGTGGCAATGCAGAGAGGAAGGGACAGGTGCCCAGAGCATCATCACGTCTCCCCCACCCACTTCTGCGCTCCCAGAGACCCCCAGCACAAGGTCTCTTCAGGCTCCATGTGGGCCAGAGAAGCACATGGTTGGTCTGTTCAGAGGGGAAATGTTCGGTTTGGTGCATCAGCCTGAGGTTTAGCCTGGGGATGAGCAAACATCTCCTGTGGGACTGGGTGCTCTTCAGTGTCCTCTCTGCTCCCCCAGGGCCCAGGTTTCCCCCTTGCACACACCAGAAGGAGCAGGGGAATTAGATGAATGACTACACATTCAACTGCCTTTGGAAACACAGGTCCTCAGGACCAACAGCATGTCCAAATTTCCCCAGGGACTGCGCAGGGACTGCTGAAGATGACCACATGCTGCATGAAGGAAAGCTGCAGAAAGGGAAAGCTTCATTCAGAGGGCAGCAAAGTTCTTTCTGTGCTGAAGGACGTGGGGGCACATGCTGAGGCAGCAACAAGCCCAGCAGGATTGGAATGAAGTTCCCAAAAGTTTCACAGTAGGTCTCAAATGATGGCAAATCAGAGGATAGGAATATATTTAACAACCAGCTCTGCTAGTTTTGTGGGCCTTCTCTGATGACATGACACATTTACTTGACACGTATCACACCTACCACTTGACTCCAAGGCTGACTCCAAGTCAACTTTAGGGAGGACTGTTGTAAGGCGTTTGACATTTGACTGTACAACATTCTGATTAAAAAATTAGCAGTATATAGTATCAATAAACCACTCGTTAACTGGATTAAGCACTAGCTGACAGATCTCAACAAGTAATTGTTAGTAGTGAATCATCTTCGGATGGGAGTGTTTCTAGCAGGGTTCTTCAGGGAGCTGCTTGAGGCCTGACACTTTCCAGCATTTTCATCGCTGGGAAGCAAATGCAAATCTCAGTGCAGTTACAGTGCATAAATGAGATTCAAAGTGATGAATAATGAGGAGCACGGGGCAACCATGCAAAGCAATCTCCACAGCTCAGTGAGCAAAGCCCACTTAAACAAGCAGCATTTTTCTGCTGAAAGTTGTTCCTGGAATAAGAAGTGTCAGGCAGAGTCCTGGGGTGCGTTGTCTGTAAAGCAGAGACTCTGCCAAGGATTTGGGTGATCATGACAGAATATGAACTAACATCTTAAAGCTGTGGCACGAGGGTGACAATAGACATACACTCTGGGAATAATGAGTAAGCAAGTCATATACACCCTTGATGCACGTTAGCAAGATGAATCCCAGGTCACTGCCTCTACTGCAGTGACATCGCTCTGAAAAGATTGCTGGAAGAATTGGGTATAGAAGGAGCCAAATGATCTCAGTGCTTCAGGGGGAAAGCAAACCAAACCTTTCCAGCAGACACATAAAGCGCTCGATTTACTTTATCAAGAAGAATATTGAGAGCTGACCTCAAGGGAGTGAAATGCCAGATTGAGTTCTCAGTGAGGAGGAGGATGGGGAACAAAAGAGAAAAGGTGCAAAGAGTGACAGGGATGAGAATCTGGAAGTGGACATTTCCAGTGAAAGGCTGATGTGTTCAGCTGGGTGAAGGAGATAGCTAAAGAAGCTCCAGACCAAAATTCAGAGAGAGCTGTCAGGATAAAACAAGGAGATGGTAGCAAAGGTTTCTAAAGGATCCAGAAAGTAGGGAAGGAGGAAAAGGTATGGTACTAGAAAACTAAAGAACAGCATGCGATGGATACACAGACATGGGCACACAGGCAGCCCATAAGAACTAAAGCCTTGTGTACCTCTTGTGAAGGGAAGGCTGAGATGGAAGACAAAGGTAAGTAAAAATCACAGGCAAGACGGGTTTTACAACAGGTAAATCATCTTCTGCACAGATGGTACTGCTTTGGAGAAACACTTTCCTAGGTGAAGGCATAGCAGTAGATCTCTTCTGTCTGGAGTTCACAGAAAATGTCTGCTAGTGGAAAATTAACAGTTCAGCCAGCAAAGTTGAGGATTAGTGCAACCACTGGAAGATGAGTAGCAACCCAACTAGAAAGGAGCTGGTAGGGCTGAGAGGAGGACAGGAGGAAACACCTTTCAGCCTGCTGGTTTTCTTGTTTTGTGGGGTTTTTTTAAATACATTAGCACAGGAAAGGCAGGGGTGTGCTAATGCAACACTTCAGTGACAAAGGGGAGAGCATTGCCCATAGGGTGGAATACTGAAATACATGATAGATCACTGTAAGGAGCCTGGCAACTAAAAACAAATAAAAGACAACAGCCTAGAAGCTAAGGTCCGACAGCCAGGAACAAATAGCTTAAATTCCTCTCACTCACAAGAAGAATAGCAACTGAAACTGGAGGGGGCAGCAAGAAAAACAAAAGAAAAAAAAAAGAGATGTGCATTCATTAGCATGCTTTTTCCCCACTGATTTCCTACCTGACTTACTCCTGGGCTGGGCAGAGTGCCTGATGGGCACAGGCATAACATCAGTTTAACCTTGCTGTTCACAGAGCGAGGCTGTATGTATCCCTTGCCTTCTGCATGCTGCCCAGTAGTCTCCCCAAAGACTCAATAATCTCTTCATGGGCTATTCTCTTGAGATCATGCTTACAGCTTTTAGGTTTACATCACATATTAATGAACTTATTTTCACTGCAGCCCTGTAAAATAGAGCAGAGGGAGAGAGGGGTGAGACTAAAATGCAGTGATATACTAGTTTTGGTAGTGCAAAATTCTAAGGTAATGAGTTACCTAAGACTTGATATGCTCAGATAGCTCCATACTTCTCCAGAGGAGACCACAGCATCTCACAGTATCCAAAACATGAGGAAGGTGCAGTGCATGCAAGAGAAGTGGCCGGCTGGGCATTGCTTCACTACTCCATGTGGGACGTAGGTTTAGGGCTGACTGCAGGTCTGCACTGGGGCTGGAGGCACTTGCATTTCTCAAACATAATAAGACTTTTTATGAAAATATTTTTGCTTAGTCTGGCTCTGAGAAACAACTGAACCAATTTTGCTGAAGCTTCTGTTTAATGGAAAAAAAAATTAAAAAAAAATAGCCTGGGGCAGACATTTGGCATAGAAATCTTCAGCTGCAACGTTCAGGGTCTGGCGATCCTAGGATTGACTGAGAGGAAGGCTTCAGTCAGCACTGCCTGTCTCCAACATTGATGGGAGCACCCCCAGACGTGCCCAGAGGACCGTCTCAGTTGCCACTGGGGCTGTGTGGCTGCTGCCAGCCCAGAGGCTCGCTCGCCCTTTCCTGCCCCTGGGCTGAGACCAGAGTTGTCAGAGCGTCGGTGCCACCTTCTACTCAAGCAACGGCATTTCCAGCAGCGCTGTTGTGAGGGGGCAGAGGTCTGGCATTGATCGGGAGGTAAGAGCTGCTTACTGGATTAAGCCCGTTTCCTGGAGGAGTTCACTCCTGTTCATCCCTGTCCAAGAGCTAGCTCTCCGTACTGGGCCTGTCCCACGGCAAGGGGCCTCCCACCAGGAACCTCCAGAGTCCATCTGAATTTCCAGAGGATCTAGCGTCATTCTGGCCAGCCTTCACTTTTTTAACTCGGACTTTACATCAACACAAAGCAGCGCGGGAGAGCCCGTTGCCCCAGCACGCTGGGGGCGAGGATGCTGTGTACAGCTGCGGCAGCCTGGGGTGCAGCGCTGTCATCTTCTGCCTCCTGGGCACGCAGGAAGTAGAGCAGTGAGGAGGACTCAGGAGGTTACTTGTGCATGCCCCGGGGCAGCCATTTGCTCAACAGTCTGTACTGCTGGGGGCAGGAATAGCAGAGACCTTTTGGAGTGGTTTCTGAGGCAGGATGCTGGCTGCACACACTCACCGCCACCCCTTTATTTTTTTTAAATTAATTATGTCCACGTGGCTGTGATTCACAGTCATGTCTGGTCTCCCTTTTGGGAGGAACATGGTCAAAGTTCAGAGGTTGAGAGCTTCACTTGGCCACTACTGTGTTTGCAGAAGCTCTTTCTCTACCCAGAAGAGATGGAAAGCTGGGTTGCTACCTCCCAGCCCAAAGCCTCTAACCACATGACTGCAAAGTATACTGGTTTCTCTACACATGCTGCATCCACTCTGGGCAGGATGTCAAGGGGATCAAGCGTGGAAATAGAAAGACCCAGCCCTTATGCTTCTTTTCCCCCAGTATTGGAAGTGAAGCCAAGACCATTCTCCCTAAATGTAGCCTGCAGAGGTGCGATGAATTTCCTTCTTTCACCCAAACTTTCAAAAAGGCCCCTAAAACATCAAACAACCCCAAACCAACTGCAACACTTCATATTGGAAGGAACCAAAATAATTTGTCAGCTGAAGTTGCATTTTTCTGTGAATAAAAACATTCCTTTTCCCCGCATCCCACCACAGATCTGCTAAGGTCTACCCAAGACTTCTGCTGAGGTGATTTGTAGATGTGTTTCCCTGTGGAAAACAAAACAAAGCTCATGGGGTCCAGCCACAGAACTTCTCACTCTTACAAGCAGTGTATGCCTCGGGTCTCCAGATTTTGACAAGCTTAAGGCAAAACCTCAAAAATTCTATAAGAACAAGGCTGTCTAGACTAGATAAGTAGAAGAGAGAGGCTGGAGCCTTTAGGGGGAGAGAGAAAGAGGGAGAGGTTTCTAGCCCTCCTCCCAGGTGGAGGCAAGCAGAGCAAAAAATAAAAGCTGTGGGTAGGGTGGCCAGGACCTGACACCAGCCCATGTCCTCTCCTTGGAGTTTTACAAGAAGTCAGGCACACCAGCAAAGCAAGGCTGCCCCTCCAAAATATCAGCACAAGGCTTGCTGCCAGCAGTTGGACTTGTTGGCTGTGTCCAAGTCCTTGCCTTTCTCCTTGGAGGGACACAGGAGGGGGCAAGGTCAGCACTGGAGCCAAACAATGGCAGGAGCAGGTTTTTCACAGTGTGCTTCAATACCGTGGCATGGAGGAGTTGTCTGCTTTCAGGCCCCGGGATGGATACCCTGGGGAAGAAGGGAACCAGCTCTCAGCCAGGTGCCCTGAGGCATAGGACAGGTTGCACAGTTGCCAAGTCATGAGAGTTACTAAAAATAGTAATAAAGTTGGCAGCAGTAACGCCCACTCCTCAGAGCAGATGGCATCACTCGGCTTGTGGAGCAGCTGCCCCAATCCACCGAGGAAGCACCCATCTGGCAGAAGGACAGGGAATGTCCCCTTATTCGACCCCTACAAAGGGATACATGAAGTACCCATGCAGGTCTTGTGGCCATCAAAGGACATTTCCCAGGACCATTCATACAACCTAAAATCCACCTCTGTAGCCAGACCCAGAAAGCTGTTGTTCCCTCTCCTCCCTCACTGCTGTGCAACTGCTCGATACCCTCCCTTCTGGAAGCAAGGGGGGTTCTGTGCCAGACCTGCCTGCTGCTCCTTCTGGACCTTCCATAATGAAGTGAGAGTTTGGGGCTGGAAAACCAGTGCCTGAACCAACCATTTGTGCTGTACCTCTGTTTCACCATGCAGGGCTAATATTTACATCTCCTTGTGAAGCATCCAGACCCTCTAGAAGAAGTAGTGCTGCTCAGGGCTGAGACATTAAAACAAAATAAACAGGTAAGGAGAACAGTAAACTAGCCTGGAGAAATGCTGATGTTCCCAAGTGCTCATTCGGACAAAGAAACAGCTCCTGCCAACTGTTAGCATAGACCTTCTCGCAGGTGAGGGATGTGCCAACCGGTCAGGTGGTTGCACAGACCCAAATAGAGGCAGATGCACCAGCTGTGGGCCTCGAGGGACTGCCTGCAAGTGCCCACTGCAAAGTCTGGCTGGCTATTTTCAGGAGACACACACCTTTCCTTGTGGGGTGACCCCCATGACAGGCAAAGTAGGCACTGTGGCAGCACCCTGTGCTTGGGCATGCTCTGCCTGCTCCTCAGCTGTAAGAGGTCAAGCTGGGTTCCTTGTTGCCTCCACAGGCCAGTTTCTCCCAGCATGGATGCTGACATTTACCCATTTCCCTAGTTAGACCTACAGGACCTGCATGGCTGGGGCATGACAGCTCTTTGACCTGCTGCCCCATAGAGCCTGGCTAGGAGGGAGATGTAGGGGGCCCCATAATGCCAAGGGCTGGTGGAATGGCTTGCTGCTGTGGGAACAGGTGATTTATTAATGAGGGAGCAGAACTGCTGGGCTCAAGCCTGCCTGCAGCACAAGGACACCCCTCCCACTCCTCCCTGCAGGGACAGCCGCCAAGTGCATCCCCCTGCCATCTCCTCCTCCTCCCTGGCCTACCATCCATCTGACAGCTGGGGCCAGCACCATCCCCCCAACCCATTACTCATTTTCCCATCAACCCCAACAGGACCAGCACGGCAACTAGAGAGCCTGAGTTTCCCACACTGGGTTTCTATCCACCCAGCCCTGTTCCTTCACATGGGAGTGGGGGCCCCACATCCAGTGCTTTTTGAATGGCTCAGCTCTCATCAGGTGCTTGGCTTGGTGGTGTGAGAATGCAAGTGACACTTTGCCTGAGTGAGACCCACGCGGGCAGATAGCCAGCAGCCACCGGTTGCCCCCTTGGTGGGAGGTGACAGGGGTGGGGAAAGGCTCACCAGGCGAGCACTGCTGGAAATGCAGAGACCTGCTCTCCCCAGAGCAGGTCAGCCACACTGGTGCTTCGGAGTGCAGGGCTGTGCTTCCCTGCTCGGCATGGGACCATCCCAGTGCCCTCCACACCAGGGAGCAGCAGGTTCCCACTGGTCTTACCCTTTCACAACTCCAACTCCGCACTTCAGCGCTAGGACCCTCCACGCTCCTCCCTGACAAAAGAAACGCAGCTCCTGGCAGCCCCTTGTTATTTCAGCTAAGGCTCATCAACCATCCTTCTGTCACTAAATGCCTTATTATGTGCAATTAATGGACTGACTGAGAGCAGCTACAAAGTCATTCTCCCCGTGAACCGACAGAGGCAGCTGGGTTACTTCTAGTGATTTTCTAATGCTGCCAGCTTCATTACTAAAGGCAGCTGTGCAAGGGGAGAGAGGGAGGGAAGATGAAGCAAATGAGTTAACTCAAATCCAGCAGTCCTGCCTTTCAAACACCCCCAGGCAGCGTGGCAAAGAGCTTCCTGCTGTCCCCAGGGCCGGCATGTCCCTCTGAGGGACACACAAGCGCTGGTCACCATCCACAATTACTACAGACAATCAGCAGCTCCAGACCTGCCCCACACACATAGGTCCTTGCCACCGCCTTGAACTTTTTTTTATTATTATTAATAATACAACAAGAGGAAAGAGAGATAAGAGCAAACTGACAGTGTAGGCTGAAACAGCTAATTTGACTGTAGCCAAACTGCACTCAGATGTGCAAAGCAAGAGAATAATTTCCTCTCTCTGATCTCTCAAAGATCATCCTCTTAGATGTCACGATTACATTTGAAAACAGTCTGACGGTACTTGAAGTCGGTGTCCCTTGACAATTAACCTATATGTGCACACCCTTCATGACTTCTTGCTGCAATAGAGGTGTGTGTTTTGAACCACTACTTGACTCCCCACGTACACAACTGAAAACAAAATCTAGGTAGCAGAGGGTTCCTAAGCCAGTCCCAGGCTAAAGGACACTGGTCTCATCTGAGCGTGGCACTGAATTAATCTGCCTTTAGTAATGCCTTGTTACCAAAAATAAGAGAGTTACAGCTGGCATTTATGCAATCAATTCTTCCACTCTGCTAAGGCAGATCCTAAGGACTGAGTGATAAGGAATTTGTTGTAGCTTAAAAAAAAAAAAAAAAGAAAGAAAAAAAGAGCCACATTTCATGTATTTTAAGTCTCTCTGCCTTATTTCCTCTATGCAGAATGTCTGCTGCCCTTCTACTAAAGGACATCTGATTTTTTTTTCTTCTTTTTGAGGTGGGAAGTACAAAAGAATATTAGACCTGTAGATACATAAATTTTGGGGCCAAATTCATCTCTGAGTGAAATGGACCTAAACCCTTTGAAGTAAAGGGCGAGGCAACTTCTTAGATTAATCCTAATGACCCAAGCCAGAACTCATGGACAAACCCTTGCAGGGATTCCAGCTCTTGAGCAAATGTAGCCTGAGCAGCTGTTATATTTTGGAAAGAAAAATGAAACCCTAAGGATTTGCCTTAAAGCAATTTACATCCATCCTAACACTAAAACACTCTGCTCTGAATATTAACAGAGGGATTGCCAGCCTGTCATGTCTACACCTCCAAGGGATGCGAGTAGCTCTTCCTCTGCTCCACTGGGCTTAGACTAAAGGTGGAGGAATTGGGAAAGTCCCATCTAAAGAATTCTTATCGGGACCCTCATTGAAGCCTGGCAGGAGTCAGGATGACAAACATGGGCTAAGGTAAAGGTTTCAAATAAAATTAAATCATGACAACTTTCCTTAGAGAGCAGACAGTGCAAGTACTGCATGAGGGGAAGAGCCACGCAGCCACATGTCAACTCCAGCTTCGGGTGATGAGGAGAGGCACCAGCCACACAGTGCAGAGCTGATGGCAAGCTGCAGCCTTCTTCCCCCTTCCCTCTCCCTGCACACCCAGGAAATCCTCTCCTGTTTAGAGAGTCAAGGAGAGGAACCATCAACGAACCTCAGTCAACCACCCAAGGAAAATGACTGGGGCAAGCAGCTTCCCTGAAGGTTTCCAGGTGGTAATGCATCCACCAAGGGCCAGACTTCACACTCATGGCCAAGTGCACAGCAGCTCTCCATCATTGTCAGTCCCACTCCCAGGTTTGCTCCCAGTTATTTTGGCACAATTCAGGACATGAGCTATCTGCCTGAGAGGTAGTTTTATAATCCTAGTCCTTTTTACCCTCCTGCTTCCCCACGTCTTCCACCTATATTTTGCCTTTACTCAGAAGAGAAGACTTTTCACGACACCACCTAAAAGAGAAGCAAAAGGGCTTTCTGAACATGTAACCCAAAGGAAAACATGAGATGCTATTTTCCACTTCAGCCAAGATGTCTTTTTAATACCATGCAAGCTGGGAGCATCTTCAAGGCTCTGTTGTTTCTTAAGCAGAGGGGGGAGTGCTAAAGGTTGAATTTGAATGTTAAAAACATTTCTTTGAACTGGTGAGATTTACCAGTGTGCACATGGCTCCCAATACGGACACACACTTGGAAAAAAACAAAAAAAAAAAGAAAAAAAAAAAGGGAAAAAAAGAAAATGGAAAACATATCTATTCCCTCTTGATTTCTGTCACCATTTGATTCCACCGCACTGCAGTTTTACTAGGGAAATTATTGGGGGAAAGGGAGTTAGACTGCATTTCCCTGACAGCAGCTTGTCAACCTGTTCTTTGAGTGTCAGGAAAAAGAGCTGCATCTCACATCTTTAAAGTGCCATTCTGCCACACTAGAAGGGGAAGACACACACCCAGGTTCCCGGGGACCATGTGGCTGTCCCCGCTTCTCCTTCACCAGAGCTGACCCATGGCCTGTGCCCCCTCAGCTGCCCGGTTTCTTCTTACCCCAGCCCTAACAAAAAGCTCACCATCAGCTGCATCCAGGGGCACCGCACCTCTTCAAGGGATGCTTGGTAATATTACCACTTACAGTGCAGCACGAACTTCTGCCTTCCCTCCTGGTTTGGCCCTGGCTGGCACAGAGTGAGGTTCTCCAACAAATAAGAAATCTTTCTGATGAGAACAACAGCAGGGAGTTCTCTCACTGTAGAAGAGGCATACAATCCCTGACAGCCCTCTGGGACAACTCAGCACTCCCATTTTTATGGTGGGTCTTAGAAAGGAGGCTCCATCTATCTTATCTGGAGAGTACAGCACTGAATCAAACTTGTGATGCCCTGAGCTGATGGCTCCAGAGAGCCTGAGTATTTCAAACCCAGAGCTGACACTGTACAAAATCCCCATTAGCTCCATCCCATGTTATCTGGATAGGGTCATGGTCAGTCCAGCAGCCATTGATATTATCAGAGCACAACAAAGTCTTCTGCTCCCTCACTGCTGTCTCGCACGTACTTTAAACCCACAGAGCAAGACCTCCTAAATAGTTTCATTTTAATAGGAAATTTCTTCTGGTCTGCAAATAGCCTTATTTTTCAAGCCCCTGCTTTCTGAGATGAAATACCCCAAGCTAAGAGCAGACATTTCTAGAAGTGTAGGTTTAGTATCAGGAGAGCAAGGGATGCAGTTTGCAGCTACGATCAGGTTATCTCCCTCGATGTTTCCTTGGCAACCAAAAAGCTCAAGGTCTGGGTGACAGTTGCAAAGTGTAATAGTTTTTGAAAGCCAAAATATACATATTTTGTCAGTTAGTGCTGTGCTTCCCTCGAGATAGGCCAAAGGATCAAAAAGAAACTCCACTGAGAGCTGATTAGCCTCCATGTAAATAGGGCAGACAAGTAACTTATCAACATACCCCACCTGGGGGTTAGCACTGTGCTTCCACACTGCTTAGGCACCCACACAGCCACCATTTATTGAGGACCTCAAGACATCATTTAAAAAGTGTAATTAAGGGAAACAAAATACACCTGGGACACATTCAGGAACTACCATACAAAAACCAGTCTAGAAAGCCAGAAAGAGTGCAGGATGCAGTGGGGGAGATGGGAAGAAAGGGAGAAGACTTGCCTGCAGCAATGGAGGGAGTGAGCAGCAGTTTCTTGATTAGGGCTGAAGGACTCTTTCTCTCCATCCATCCTATAGTCAGTCCAACCAGCTACTGCTATACTTTCACCAAAAGAGTTTGGATCCCCATCCCAAGTGCTCCTGTAGGACTATACCAGAAACAAGCTCACCATAGGCACCAAGGCATGAATACATACCCCTTGCATTGCCCTTCTCTGCCTTACCTTGTGACTAGCAACAGCTGTTGTGGGAGGGCTCCCAAAGAGACTACAAGGCCAATTAATTCCTGTTCTCAGCCCTTTCCAATTTTTGCTGCTAAAGAATAGGCAAGGAATGGCATTTTTTTCTTTCTACCCCTAGCCTTTCTACTGGGAATGTTTCTAAAGTAGTAGCTCCAAGCAGCTTCTAGCTCCTTTATAGGAGCTAGAATAATAGCTCAGGATCAAGGCTAGGTCAGCTTCTTTTCACATGATCCTTTCTCTCTGTTTTATGCCCCATATTCCACTGGAGCTGCTGTCCTTTGAAAATTATTTTGCAATATGAAGTTTCCCATCTATTTCTGAACAGCAGCAGATGTGTGAAGAATCACCCTCCAGGTGATGCTGCCCACAGCTTAATAGCAGGGTAACCCATTTGTCCTCAGATGAGGTACTGAGGTGTGAGTTGTAGCTTTCAAGACAAGGAGTGTTTGTAAAAACAAACTTCTGGTGGTGGTAACATCAAGGGCAAGAAAATCAAAGCTCTCCTGCAGTGTGGTCAGAAGTTGGCTGCTGCAATCTAAACATCTGAGCACGTGTTTCTTTCCCCTCCCTCCTCATCCCTCTTGCTTTGTTCCTTTTTGTTCAGGAGGATCTGTGAACAGGAGCTCCCAAATGCCTAACGACCCGATCAGCTGCCATTTTGCTCCACAAACATTTGCCTCTGGGAAGATAGACAAGCATAAGTCTGGCTCCATACAAGTCACATCTTCCAGCTGCTCTCTGTAGTTGTGCTGTGTGAAGGCTCAGGTTGGGTGATGCTGAAGATGCAGCATTCGCCCGGCTCCTTGGATTTGAGAGACTGCTGAAGAGCAAAGGACTATCCTTCTCCCCAACAATTTGTTGGGGTCAAACTGCGGAATTATGGACATAATTCCAGGGCTGTGCTGCTCCCAGGGCTTGTGATGGGCAAAAAAAAAGCAGATGGTGCTGGCTTCTTCCTTAGGTGTGTGGCACAGGTGCCAGCCGTGCAGTCTGGACAGGACAAGAGATGCCTCTGGAGAAGCACTCTGCCCAGGTGCATGTGAGCTGCTGTGTGGTCCCTTTAAGGCAGTTTTGCTGCTGTGGAAATATTTATAGGAGGCTCATCACCATGGTATCTGAGCACTACTGACTAATGGGGCGTATGAAATGCGCCTGGTTGTATTTGTTATTAATTTCTTTAAAGGTGGATTTCTTGACATTTTGTTTTTATTCTCTCCTTCAATTTGGACGTATTGCCTGTGTGTATAACACCTTTCATAGTGGTGTCCCTTGTCCATGGAAGAGATGAGCATTGGGAGCGAGGATAATTAAAGGAATCCTGTCAGCCAGTTCCATCCCCAAGGTTTAGAGGTGGTTTGAAAAAGAAAAGAGGAATGAGGCAGGGATGGTATTAAAGCCATAAGGAATTAAAATGCTTTCATCATTTAAAAATAAGAATGGGTAGGTCACCATTGCTTTCTGCTCCTGGGATGAAAGGAGGAAGGAAACACTGAGAAGATGGTGACCACTTGGACCACAAAGAGTGAAGGGAAGGGAATCAGCAGTGATAACAGCCAGGACGAGGGATGCTTTGAAACTCTGTGACTTGAACACGCTAGGATTTTTTTTCATTTCAGCTAAAAAAAAATTACATTGGCAGTGGTCCTAGGGTAATAAACCCTGATGAAAAAACAGAGTCAAAACTATGACTTTTCTTTGAATAGACAATTTTGCTGGTGCAACTGTGTAGCGCTGAATACTTCCGTTAGCCTCTTGGCGAGATCTGGCCAGCTGGCAGCTCCCTTTTGCCAAAGAAGCCTTTTGTGAAGACAAAAAAAGCACATTGCAAAAGGGAAGTGGCGTAGAGCAAATCCTTGCTGCAAGATCACAGTCGCAGGGAAGTATTTTATGGTTTTAGCCTTTCCACAAAGGGATTGCTGGAAAGGCTCCTGATATGCATCCGTGCTCTGTGCTGTTTTGTGTGACAGCCCCCGAGGGCTGTTCCACTAAGCACCTGGATCAAAGCATCTCAGCTATGTCCACGATTCTGGCCTTTCCAGCTCTTCCAAACCCAGCCACATTGCCCCTTCCAGCATTTACCATGACCCCAACCCACCTACACTGCGTGTGTTTCTGGATGTAGCATGACTGTCACCAGGGCAAAATAACGCTTCCAAAGAGAAGTGATGGAGTCAGAAATCCAGGGGATTGCCCATGATTTTGACATATTCTATCACCTAGTTTACACCCTAGTCCCCTGCCAGGGGCCAGATCATGTCCCTTCCTGGCAGCCATTCCCCCTGTGGGGAGCAGAGCTGGCACAGAGGCAGGTCTAGAATGACAGAGGAGTCCCACCAGCCCCATGAGGATGACAGCAGGCAGACCCACCAGCCCCAAAGAGAAAGGCTGCTGTGTTTTCTCCCAGCTCCCCACTGAGCCCCATCCTGTCCCCTCAGGGTCAGCTGCTGGGGAGGCAGGCAGTGGTGGTGGCACAGGGAACTGATGTTTCGCTCTCAATCTAATCAAACCCATGTTTTGTTTTTTCCTTCACACGGTCCTTTAAGGAGCTTATAACCTGGGATGGGCTACATTCCTTGGGCAGATAGGTTACTCCACTTGTTGGAAAGGGCAGGGAGAATAAAATGCCATTTTGCAGCAACTATTCTATTTCTGCAGCTCACTGGTAAAACATTTTCTGATTTGTTTAATTGTTTCCCAAACATCTTGACGTGATGTTGTTTTAAGAGGAAGTTCTGTTCTGAAAACGATAGAGAGATATCCAAAGAATGCAAACAAAATGTTATTTTAAACCTCATATATCCACTCTTCTTCAGTCCCAATTTTTGATTTGGTCACCAAACAAAAAAAAAACTAAACAGATTTTAACACTTCCTTATTTGGCAGTGGCAAGGTATATACTGGAAAGGCAAGATATTAACAGGGGCAAGACAATTCTGTGCAACTCACATCCTCACCTTAGTGCAATTCTTTCTATAAACACGCGGGACAGATTAAATATGTGAACACTGCTCACAGCACTTCTAACTGGGAATGTGATTAGTAACTGATTTATGTCTTCTAGTAGCAGAACAAAGGCAACTTAAGCACCAAATAAAAGCATATTCTGTTTGCTAGCTTTGTTATCTGCTCTTCTGCAAACACACTAGCAAGATCTAATAGCAGGGAATTTTAACAATCTTTTGTTCGTTAAAATAATAATTTTCTTACCATTTGTTACATATAATTTCACAATCTTCTTAGTCCAGATATGTGAACATGGTACTCTGCTGACCTCACACCTCTTTTGTATTGGGGATGACATTTAGTTTGGCTCTGCTTCCCATCCTCCTCTCTTGCTTGGACAGAGAGAAATCCTCGATGGAGGTGCGTGCCTCAAATCACTTTCAGTGGCTGAGAATGGACTTCTTTGCCCACTCCTCCCAAAGTCCTGGGGTAACATCCTGCCTATAGTGCCCAAGAGAAAAAGAAAAAGGTGTCATGGTGAGCACATGCTAACCCTGCAACATTTTGTATTTTCAGCATCCTGTTTTAATCTCTTCTCAAAACACTTAGTATACTGCCCGCATAGGTTTTGCCCGCATAAGTGTACCCGCCTGGAAAGGAGAGACTTAGTTACAGTAGGACAATTGCTGTGTGGATGTGATTTGAATTCTTTTGCTGCCAATCATCACAGGCAAAACAACGGGAATAGCATTTGCGTATCGACATCAGGGATTTTGCAGCATAATGCATAATTCAGTCGGTTAGGTGTGAGATATTTCTCTCCTGACAGTGCTAATTCTCGCCAGCAAGACTCACCCTCTCACCCTATGATTTGTTTTTAGCTGCTGCTTCCATCACACAGTCCACGAGGATACAAAAAACATATTAAAGAGTCTACAGTTAAATCAGGTTCCACAGGAACAGGCACGCAATATAATTCCCTCCCACCCCAAATGTGTATTTCATATCAGGGAATGGTATTTGTTAAGATTTTTACATTTATGTCTCCCTATTAGGTTCTACTGCTCAGCTTTTTTTGAGGAGGGTTTCAAATCCCAGCACAGTGACAGGAGTAAGTGCTCAGCCAATTCTGTGATTCCCCCTTTCAAAAGCATTTTGTTGATTAACAGGGAAGCGTGTTTGTTCAGATGCCTTGGGAGCCCACCCCGGTGTGAACTCACCTGGAAAGGACAGTTTATCTGTCTCCTCTGCTGTGTTTGGCTAGTTCCAGAGATAAGCTATCAAAAGTGGTTTCTTTGCTAGGGGAAGAAAGAGGAGGAAAGGAGGAAGGAAATCAATATGCGTATCGTTTATCAAAACATTAGGACAACTGATGCCTCCTGAAGCACTTGGGAATGCAGGCAGACTATTGAAAGGTGTCTTTTTGCAGAACTTGATGATTTCAAACTGAACAAGACGAAACTGTGAAATGTGGCAAACAAGGAACTTCTCCCCCCCAAAAAAACCCAAACAAAAAACCCCCAAACAACCCCAAATCCACCAAAAAAACCACCCACTTGTGATTAGGCGAGTGCATAGTCCCTGACAACTAGGGAACACAGTCCTCCTCAGCAACCTCACCAGCACCTAGAGCACCCAAGAAAACCAAGAGAATTTTGCTTGACAAGCCTCAGGGACTAAGCTCCACCAAAACCCCAAAGATGATAGGTGTAGGATGCCCCCATTATTTCTGTAATGGAGTGCCACCAGGAAAACCTGGTGTTTGCCCTCTGCTCCCCACCAGTCAAAGCTCAGGGACATTAGGGTATATTAACCCTATATCATGCCAACTCTCTCTGCTTGCAGGTGATGTGGGGAGGGTAGGTGACATGCCCAAGGCTACCTGCTCTCAGGTGCCCATGGCCACTGCTTAGTCCCTCAGTTATCACTAGCTCCTGATGCTTTGCCTTCACCACAACGGGGACCAGTTACAACACACTTCATGCAAGGCTAAGTGCCTATCACCAGCTGTGCTGGATTTGTGAAGATCTGTGAAGGACAAGCTGTCCTCTCTCCTCCTTCCTGGTGACACCTGGTCCTGCCTCCAGCACCCATGTCCGGCCTACCCTGTGCAGCTTGACTCTGCCTCTCTGACTTAGAGGAGCCGAGTTTTGCTAGCTTCAGTCGCCAAGCAGCACTGTGGCTGACACGAGCATTAAGGGACTGGCCTGAAAGCTAGTGCATTATAAATGATTTATTGGTCTAATAAAGAGCCTCAAATTATCCACCGCCTCCTTCCTTTCCCCCCTCGCCCCAAGGACCAATACAGCTACTGTACAAACATTTCTACCTCCTATTATGTAATGTCACAGAGAAGAAAAACAAGTATACAGCCCTCCGGAGAGCCACCCGGCTGGCGGCCCCCCTCATCCCCACCAGTAGGCTGTGAGGCAGCAGCCTCTGGCGCCACAGCACAGGCATCACTGCCATGCAGATACAGATAGCTCCACTCTCCATCACGGGAACCATTTTGCTGCTCTTCTCTTCCCATCTGTAGGGCCTCTTGCTTCCAGCATCCCAGAGAAAATGAGTGACCCACTCTCCCCTGTTCCCCTGTTTCGGGCTGCAGGCTGCCAGGGATATCCTCTCTTGCCCGGCCGTGTGGTCCCTGCCTCTTACAGTTGAGGGTTTGAAGCCCCAGAGCCAACAAGATCCTGTTGTGCTGGAGTGCCAGCCAGGCCGGTGACTGGAAGACCCATTCACTCTCCTCTAGTGAGACCTCACCTGGAGTACTGTGTGCAAGTCTGGAGCCCTCAATAGAAGAAAGAGATGGACCTGATGGAGTGCGTCCAGAGGAGGGCCACTAAAATGATCAGGGGGTTGGAGCACCTCTGCTACGAGGAC
>BJBW01006551.1:21287-33087 GCA_004320125.1 Scolopax mira
AGGCCCTGGGCAACCTGGTCTAGTTGGGGGTGCCCCTGCTGACTGCGGGGGGTTGGACTAGATGACCTTTGGAGGTCCCTTCCGGCCCAGATGATTCTAGGATTCTATGATTTATTGTAGGAATGGAGGATTTTGCCTCCCAATGTGGGAGCCCTGGTAGGTCACCCAGCCTCCTACTCACCATCCTCATCTCTAACCCATATAGCACTCTGTCACCATCCTTTTCACAGCAGTCGATAACAAATCTTCAGTTGACAAAGTCTTGTTATCTACTATTACACATGTAGCTTTTCTTGTTCAGCTCCTCAGGGACCTTCCCTCCTCTCTGTTTAGCCCACCCTCCTGCATGCCCTCCTGCTGGTTACTCCAGCTAGCCCTTTCCCAGGACATGTAGCTATACCAGCCACCTTCCAGCTGACTTGAACAAGCCACAACTTCTCACTGTACACAGAGCAGGAGTAATAAATTAACCTACTTTAGATGGCTTGCAGGCCTTAACAAGTAACCGTTGCTGAAGGGCTCGCAGAATCTTGGAAAGTGGCACTGTAAAACAGCAGAATATTATCATCCTCATCATTGCCTGCTATTATCCTGAAGATCGTGAGGTCAGATGAGGTGAACTGAAGAAAACAAAACAGTCTTAAATGTTCAACATCAAATTATTTGAAGTGTGGCAGAGGGGAAAAAAAAAAAGAAAAAAAAAAAAAGGGAAAGCTACAGTGCATTTGTCCTTCCAGGCATCTTAGATTCCACGTGTGACAGGAGCCCTGCAACTGTGAGGCTACATTTGGCAGGGAGCACAGGAGCTTTCCTGGGAGAGGTGGACATCCCAGGGCTCCCCACAACTCCCAGGACCCTCATCAGGGCAGATGGCTTCTCAGGAGCAAACCTCTACCTGAGCCCACGAGGTCTTCGCAATTGGCACAAGTAGGACTCAAAAATGCTGTTCACCAGAGAGAAAAAAAAAAACCCAACAAACAACTGGTGGGCAATGCAGAGATCTGGGAATGGAGGGACACCTATCTTGGGCCTGAATTGCTTGGCCAGGGTAAATAAGAGAAGAAAAATTCTGGGAGTGATGTTACAAAAGGTGTATTTTCAGTACTTGCATTCCTGGCAAGGTTGACTTATTTATAAGCAGAGGGACTTTAGCCCCTGAGGAAAATGAAATAATATTGTTAGGAAACAGGGGAAAGAAGTGACCCAAGGTCTCTGCTGCACACCCTCTATGGGTGCCCAGCCAGTCTATGGGCAACCACACTCAGCTGTCCCCATGGTCAAAAGTCTTCTCCTACCGGTATCCTAAAGGCAGGCAGCTACACCCCAGCCTGTGGCAGAGCCCAGCGCAGTGAGCGGGGCTGCCCTTAGGGAGGAAAAACAGTCAAAGAGGAGACTGAACACCCTGTTGTCTCTAACAGCCCCAGCCCTCCTTGTCTCCGTTACCACACTTGGTGTGAGGGTGTGCAAGGAGCTGGGGAGGAGGGAGGGGTTCCAGACATTTTGGTAACAGCAGGCCTCTATATATAGTTTGTTTGTGTCTTCACGTGTTTTGTCCATTTGAGCGGGAAGATGGCCCAGATACATTTTACCAATTGCATTGTACTGTGGTTTCTGATGGTACTGATGGGCAGGTCCCAGGACTGAAATCTCCAGCCCGGGAGCAAGAGATGACCACAACAGAGGCCGTGGCTGAGCAGCTGGGGATGAGTCAGAGCAGCCTCCCCAGGGGGCTCGCTCTTCCCACCAGTAATGGGTGGCAGGCAAGTCTCCACAGAGGCATCCCAATTCACAGCTCTCCCTGCTTTCCCAGCCACCCCAGCACCTCGGCCATGCCATGTGGTTGCTCAAGACCATGTGTGCGATCACCTCCTTTGCCAGTTATTTAAATGAGTTTCACACCTCAACCTAATTTCAGACCTAAAAGGTCACATTTAATTGCACAATGCAATACAGCAGAAGCCCACCTCCTCCTGCTGGGAGGCTTCGATGTGATAGTTTCAGATGGTGGTGGAAGGAGATGCAGTTTGATTTCCAGTTCTCTCCAACCCACTCCCCAAAGCACTTGATTCTTTTCCAGAGTAGAAAGATGCTTACATCCACACAGTTTCCAAAAAACCTCTCCCCCGGGTACCTGAGATAAGAGGGAATCTACACCTCCTCTGCTCCTACATCTTATCTCTTTCACCAGAGAGATACCAACTCCTACCTCCATCAGCTCATGTGTTGTATTTTCAGACATGCTCACTGGTGCTTTCTGCCTTGTTGTCCCTCACACTGGAGAAGACTTCCCATAAACATCTGAAAAATTGCCTCTTCCTTCTTCTCTAAATCCCTACTATAGCACACCTGAGGACTGCAAAATACCTCACAAGCCCCAGGCTGCTGCTGTGCTGAGGCTACCACATATCATGCTGACCAGTACAGTCCTCTTGCCTTCTTGCATTTCTTCCTCCTCTGCCTGGAGTACTCTCTTACCTCTCCCATTTGCTATGCAGTCACCCTGTGGAAGAACACGTCTTCTCAGGTTTTGATTTTATAGTACCTTGAAGAAATAATCCAGTTTCACACTCTGAAGTATGAATGGGCTCAAAGGTACCAGACAACCAGTGGAGGCTGGACCTGCTTGTAGCTCCTCCAGTAGAGGCACTGGAGTTCTCTTGCTCAGGAAGACTTTGAACTGGTTATCGCGCAAAGACAGAAAGATTTACCCAAGGACACACCAGTCTGCTTTTGCCCTCTCTATAGTGCTTAGGGAATGTTCCTTCCCTAAGCATTCCCTATTAGTCCCTGATGGTACACCACTAGTGCAGGGTAACGATTTAGCACATCCCAGTTTGCCCATTCACAAGTTGTTTTAACTGGGGCTGTAACAAACTGCAAGCAAGGAGGAGAAGCCTAATTATTAATAATTGCCTACACCTGTCTGCTCCCTTCTGTGGTCTTCTGCTGCTCTACACTGAGTAGGTGCAAGAAGGCTGAACTTACCTGAAGCTTTAACAGTAGGCAGCTGTTTTTAACCAACAGTCAGCAGCTAAAGGGCAAAATTTTAGGATGCTGTTTTCTCTTAATCTACCTCTTTCTTTCAAGGAGAGAGACGCCAATAGGAAGCACTCAAACTCCAGAGCATGGTTTCTTACTACTTTACCCTAGACATGTAAGCCAGAGCAACTGCTAAAAGCAACAGAGATAAGTAGAATATAGAAATGCTACCAAATAAAAACACTTACCTCTGTGTACTCACCAGCTCAGCATAACGGACTGGGGCTAAAGAACATGGGATCAGGACCTACGACTCCAGAGAAGAACAGGCAGCACTGCAGGGTGTTTCCACTGACAGTCATGAATTCCTAGAAAACACCTGGGAGGTGGCTCTCCACACATGACTCTAGCATTGCCTCCAACACCAGGCAGCTGCTGCATGAACCTTCCTTCTGCAGGTACAACCAGCCCAACGGGAGAGCCCCTGGTGTGGTAGCAGTGCTTGGCTAAAGCCCAGGGAGAGCCCAGGTAGGCAGCATGGGTCACAGCATCCACAGCTCCCATGTCAGGCTGCTCGCTGACTCTGGCCTTCACATTAACACTAGGGAGCCCCCCTCTGCCCTCCACACTCCCCAGTCACTGCTGCCAGCCCTTGCTGTGTACCAGCAGCCCCCTTCACAGCTCTTGCAAAGAGTTGGCTGTCAAACAACAACAACAAAAAAAGAATAGAAAATTTTTATCTGAAGTTGATTTGAATGACATCAGCACGCACTGCTGCTCTTGGATCGGGAGCTTCATCACAGGCAGCCTAATTACACCACGTGCCCCCACCAATGTGCAGGAACTGGAAGGCAGGTCATTCCCTGTGCTCTCCTCCACCATGGTGGCAGAGGGGGAATCCATGCAAGGTCCCTTGCGCTGGGCTGAGCGATAACTGCACACACGCAGATCAGCCCTGGTAGCCATGGTGGCCAGCCCCGTGCCCAAAGGCAGGCTGGCAGATTTGCTGCCCACAGGAGACAGTGACAGCTCCAGTCTTAATGCTCACTCTCCTCTACATAACCTAGGGTGATAGGAAACCTGCTATGTCTGGTTTGGGATTGCTCAGGAGCTGGTGCAAGTGCTGGTGGAGTTTTATTATTGCTGTTATTTATCATTATTTGCATTACAATGGTGCCCTGGGGCCTCTGTTAGGATTAGGATGCGGTTGTCCCGGGTGCGGGGAATATTTAGCCAGACACTGCCAGCTGGGAACAAGGTGTGTGCTTAAACTCCCTTGGAGAAGCACTGCTGTGAATACAAAAGAGTCTCTACTCCAGTGGGTTTTAGTCTTTCCTACTCCCTTAATGTTCCTGCTTCTGAGCATGGCACCTCCTGAGATCCGCCAGCCTTAGGAAAGGCTTAGAAGCCAAGCAGGAGTGCTTTTCTCTCTGATTAAGGGAGGATCCCAGCCATTCCCTCACCACCCCCGGGATTAAAAGGCAGTCCAGAAACCAAGGAGACATATCATAAAGTCTGCCAGGACCCCCAAACCCACAGAAGAGCTGTGCTCATGTTTGGGTTGCCAGCATCTCTCTGCCCGGCCACTGCAGTAGGGAGGTGGTGGGCACAGCTGGTGGGGAACAGCTCTTCTCTTGCAGGTCAGCCCGTGGGCTCCCGGCCAAGATGCTCAGCTCTCAGCACGATCACGGGGAAGGACAACAGGGTGATGAGAATGTGATCTGCCTTGGCTCCTGCCCGTCTCCCGAGCCTTTGTGTGGGTTGAACAGGCAAAACTGAAGCCAGAAGAGCTCAGCAGTTGTTCTCATTTCCACAAAGCAAACACCCCAAAGACCCAGGAGCTCTGAAGGCATAATGTGGCAGATACCTAATGGCACACAGCAGCGCCAGGCAACAGCTTAAGAAATGCTGTAACGATTGCCCTGTTACATTATGACCACTTTTTTGCTATTTATTCAGCCCCATTAGCATTTGTCAGAGCAAATGGAAACCGGTCACTGTCTCAAGGAATTCAGTCTCTTTCAATTGTCAGGCCATAAAAATTCAAGGTGTGGGATGTGGGGATAAGAGCTGAAATCACAGTTGAGGGAGTGAGGAAAACTGCTGTAATGTGAATGTCGTTACACACATTAAATCTGACTAGGACATGAGGCTGAACACCACTGTGCTTCAGACATTGACAAGAGCGTCTCTGGTGACCAGGTCTCATTTAGGTCATCATTTCTCCAGCTGTACTCCATTAGAGCCTCCATCAGCAGCACCACCACTCCTCACAGTGGACAGGACCTCAGCTGGTTACAGAGCAGAAGAAAGAAGCCTGTAGCCCCTGTGGGACAATGACAGCAACAAGCAATGTCTGCCTCCCACCCAAAGGCCGAGTCTGGCCACCTCTTGTGAGCTATTAAAAATCCTGCTGAAATTATACCTACAAGAGAGAAAGGGCTGAACCTGGCAAAGACTTTCCAGACTGCTACCAGGCTGCAGCCCACACCTGCAATGTGAATATCCTGCAACTGCCCTCCAGCAGAGTGAAATGGTTGGGGTCTAGCTAGTGGGGTTGGGCCCCTTGCTTCCTCCTGCACCAAAGCTGCCCCATGTGCTCTGAGATCGGCTGCTATGGGTACTGATCTCATACTCTTTGCTTTTGACTCTTCCATCTGCAGATCTCCTCCCTACCTGTAGGATCAGGAAGTGAACACTTCTCTCTGCACAAGAGAAGTTCCACCCAGATACCCCATGCTGCAGTTCCAGACACATGGTACCAAGTCTGATGTGACTGTATGCCCCTGAGTAAAAGATCATTTTAAATGTTCAAGTAGTCAAGTAAAAAGCTTCCCCACTAGGTTCACCCAGCAGTAAACTTATTAGTAATGGGACTTCCTAGATAACATAGGTGGAAGAGGGCAACTTGCTGGTATATGGGGAGAGGCAGCTTTCCACTGCTCAATCAGCTGGCAAACCTCAGCAGGGACCATGCCTCCAGCGTTCAACAGGCCTGGCTCAGCATGGAGTAAGTGAATCTTGCTGTATTTAAAGAGTTGGTCTCAAGGGTTCCCTTTTAATCTCATCTCTGTTTGCAATTCCCTCTTCTGAGCCTATGAGCAACATTTCTTTCTCCTTCAAGTGCTACTCTGCTCTGTTCAATTTTCTCTTCATCCCTCCCTGCCCTCTCCTTCCCTCCGCTATCCCCATCCCCATGTTTCTTTAATGGAGCTTGAAATTATAATACAGTGATTCAGCTTCCTTTCATGTCTGCCAAAAGCCAGTGGTGCAAGCCTGGAAATAGGGCTTGCTGGCTTTCTCAGCCTGATCTGCAGCAAACAGCTTGCACCGTGGGGCTGGGGACCTTCTTCCTATCACTGGTGGCAAGGAACTTCCCTGGGACCTCCTGGAGTTGTCCACGGCCCACTGCGCAGTCATGGGACACAACGCACCAGGTCCAGAGCATGTTATTCATTGCTGGGCATATGCACGTGGATTTCCTGGGGAATGTTTGAGCTGAAGGGCTTGGGAGGTGCTGGGGAATGTGCCAGCTGGAGTCCCAGTGCTCTCACCCCTTCCCAAAGCCACATGCACTGGCTGTGTTGGGGCTGGGACTCACCCAAAGCTGATGCCTAGACCTGTTTCCTGAGAAGCTCTGAGGGCTGCATCAGGAATTGACTTGTAGCACAGAGATTTGCCTCCTGAGAACAATAGCCTCTACAGGTTACACACAGGTTACATCCTGCATTTCTTTCTTTGTAGTACAATGGCAGAGCTGCAAAGTCATGAGGAATTTTCCTTCTTGTCTCCCTGATGCCCATGGTTGCCCTATGACACCTTTCACTCTCTGCCTTGCCCCAGTCCTCATTCTCTTGGCTTTCACATCAACAGACATGCAGCTCCATGTTTTCTCTTCTCACTTCTACTCCCTGCTGCATGGACCTCACATTCTTATCCCCAGCTTGCCTTAATCCCAGTTAACCACTTTCCCACCAGCCCAGCGCATGCTATCTATAAAAGAAATATCTGCCAAGTACCCTCTCTACCACCAGCCCAGTCTTGCTTTACTCCTTTCTTTCCTTCCAAGCAATATTCCTCCTCTGGAACAGAGAATTTCTTGTGCTTTGCTCTTTGCTTCCTTCCATGTGCCAGCCTCCAGGTGTTCCAGCTTTGGAGTTCACAGTGTTGACACTCTCCTGGAAGAAAGAGTGTGCAGCCCAGCTCCTACCAGTAATTCCTGTTCATCTTCATCCTTTCTAGAGGAGCATGTTTTCTTGGCTTCATTTTGTCACCTTCTTTCCCACCTGCTTCTCTGCTCAACCCTTTCACTGAAAGGGCCCGTACTTTCTTACTGCACATTTGATCACAACCCACGCTCCAAAACCCCACAACATCTCCTTCCTTTGACTTAGCCTCACTCACCAGCCTATTTTCTCTCTTGCGTCTTCTTCATCCACAGTTTGTTTGCTTTTCTCAACCCCTTCCACTGCAGCATCCATGGAATGCTCCTCTCTCTCCCTCTCCTGCAGGATGTGCAAGGGTCTCGGGGGACAAATGCCCTGCATCCTGCCCCACTTCTTCCTGAAGAAGCAGCCTTCTCCTGCAGCCCTGTCTCACCCCGGAATGAATGTCAATGATTAGCAATAATGACTTCTGCCAAATTCCCCATTACTTTCACTGGCAGTGAAGTCTGTCAGCAGGCAGTTAGCCTTTCCCTCCATGCAGTGACGGGAACAAAGCAGCATTATGTGGATATGTGGCACACACGAGGTGACCATTACCTTGAGGACTTCCAGTGTCAAACAGCATGAATTTTTATGGCTCAGGCCTGAAAGCTGGACTGCCTGCTAGAGAACAAGCACAAATCCCCTGTGGGTCAGCGGCAGAGGGGGAGAACCACCATCTGCTGAGCTGTGAGTTCTGAGTGCACGGGCAGCAGTGGGGATGTATGGAGTGAATGTATACGTGCTGAGCAGGAAATGTGGTTCAGCAGCCCGTCAGCACGGTTGGGAAACACGCGGGGAGTAACGGGTGTGCCTGTGGGCACCGTACCACTGCCCACAGCAGAGACCACTGTGGTGTGCAAATGTGAATGCATGCATGAGCTTAGAGCAGCCTGGACGTGTCTCCTGGCCTTTCAGGTTAATTGATTTAGGAAGTAGTTAGGCTTTTCCTCCATTAGTGAGGCAACTCTTCCTCCCTAGAGCTCACCCGGGGACACTTTCCAGTAACTGTTCAGATAACAATAAATGATGCATGAGCTAAAGATACTATGTCAATAAGGAGAGGTTGTATGATAAACAGGAATTACAAGAAGGGAAGGGAAAATAAAATCCCTAATTCAATTCATAAAAGTGAAATATTCTGTATAAAAGGTGGAAAGCTGGACCTTTTTGAAGAACTGGCCATTTTAAGGAAACATCAGTAATCCATCTCATCTATCATTTCTTAAAAATCCTATATAATGGTACCTCAGCCAAGGCAAGACTTTGCTGTTGGCAAGGCACAGGAGTAAAGGCAAAGCAGTATCAGTTTGAATAGATTCAAAGCCCCATGGCATCCCTTAGCACCTCCTGCGTGCCAGAAGCCTTTGGAGCCCTCTCAGATAAGTGCACCTGCCAGCAAAGGCAGAGAGCAAGAGCTAGTTGTGCCCCCAAGTAGGGAGAAGTCATCGCCACAGGACAACCAGCGTATTCCAAGCCAGGCTCTCTGGTCACCAGACTACTCTTGATCCCCTGTATGTGCCCTGAAGAGGAGAATTTGCTATGGGCACTCAGGATTTTCAGGCCTATAGCAGCTGCATCAGAAGCCTGGGTTGTAGCTGAAACCAGCACCAAATCAACACACAATTATGGAACATGCTCCCAGGAGATACCAGAGCCATTCTATGGAAACACCAGCAGAAATGTCTTTAGTCATGGCCTCCATGCCTCTCTGGCCCCCCATACTACACAATACAGGAAGCAAGGACCATGACAATACCCAGAAATACAGAAATGGAGGTTGACAGTTATGCTACACTAGAATGGTTAAACTATCAAAAAACGCCTTTTTTTTCACTCCTTCAGTCTCATGCAGAACTCTCCTTTATAGGGGGACACAAAGGCAAGAGGGGAAAACCATACACATTTACTAGTCCCATGGGAGCTGTAACACTAAATTCAATCAAGTAAAAACCTCATTTCAGATTATTTTAGTTGCAGGTAGAGTTTTTCATGGAGAGTATCAAATGGCTGCTGGACACTAAGTTCATGTCTGCATAAGCTGGGTGTTCAGCTTTGATTTACTTTCCCTGTTGCAATGCATAAATTGCATCACACAAAAGTGTGAACTTCAGCAATTTTGGTGTAATCCAGAGGTGGAGTCACAATGAGGGAAGAGGGAGTCCCAGTCCTCAGAGAGCCTGCAGGGTAGAGACTGAGGAGTCTCCTCTGCCTCCAAGAGATGCCCCTTTCTCATGCAAGCTCAGCTAGTCTGCAAAACAGAAGGAACCCCCCCCTGCCACTTACTTATTACTCCTTTGCAGCTGCTAAGACAGCCCTGCTCCTGCAGACCTGAGGATACCTGCCAGGGCAATGTCAAGAAGGAATTAATTATGGTGACAACAATTCTCACCACCATATGGCAGTCAGTATTGCTCAAGAAGGGAGAACACCTCTGTTTTCTCACCTTTCTTTTGTCCCAGGAGAAGTTTTGTGTCTGGATAGTTCATGACAGGGTGACAATAAGTGTAGAGCCTGCCCCACACAGCCCTTCCTTTTCACACCTTAACATGAGGCTGCTGCTTTCTGGCCCACGGGGTGCTAATATTTCTCAACACCCTGCTCAGGAGGAGAGTCAGATCACAGGTAGGCAAATGGCTCATTCCCTCTTGCAGCATCTGCCCAGGAGGAGTTTGCCTTGCCATCGCCCTCATTGCCATCCTCTTCCTCCACCACTGTTGTGTCAACAATCTTTCCTGCTGTCCTCTCCCAGAAGCAGGTGGAGGCCCCTGAACCTCATCTCCTTCTCAGCAAGCCTGCAAGAAATCTCTGTTGTGGCCAGGGATGGTCTCTCATGGTGATTCACTAGCCCCTGATAACATGTCTGGTCTTTGCCCAAGCAATCCATGTTGGGGAGTGGGAGAGAAATTTCTGGCTGCTTTAGTTGTGCAGAGCTATTGCCCCCTTAAATCATCCTAAAATCTGGAAAAGCGGGAAGGTTGTTCTCCTACTATGTCACCTTCTGCCACACACTAAAAGGCCCAAACTGTCACTAACCTGCTTTTCTCTGCTCTAGCTAGCCCAAGATCCCAATTTTAATGTATTCCTCCCTGGTTTCTCAGAAACTGTGGCTCAGGGACTTTCAGAGCAAGAAGGTATGTTTTTCTCATGTTTAATAGCCCTAGGATGTTTGGTTTGGTTTTTTTCCCTGAGTTTGTCCAAATGCTTTGTGAACCTTGAAAACGTAAACCCATAGCATACTGAGGCAAGGAGTTCCCCAAATTAATGGCACCTTGTATTACAAATTGCTCCCTGCTGTTCTGAAGATCCAGAATGTTACCCCTACCTCCTTTATTCTTGTAGGACAGCAGCTCAGGAATGGATGTTCCTGGCTTGCCCTTGATGCTGCTTCTGATTTTATAGACCTCTATCAAAAACTATTCAGCAAATTTTCAGCTGAAGTATTCAGCCCTTCTCAGGCAGGCTGCACTGATTTATGTCAGCTGGAGTCCTGGTCCTCCATCCTTACTGAAAATGCAGGATGACCTCTAAAGACTAGGTAAGCTTTGTAAAAACACTTTGTGTAGTGAAGGTCAGCGTGTGTCTCAGGCATTTTCTGTTCCTGCAAGACATATACAGCTACAGTTTTCAGCTCAGAAATTGCTTTTCAAGACAAAAATGGCAAGTCAAAGCAGGCATGAATCTACTGACCAACAGCTTGTTACAGAGAAATTTGTTCCACAGTATTCAGGGGATGTTTTGAATGAGATGATCGGACTAGCTCAGGCTTAATACAGCTTTACATCATTAACAGTTAATGTTGAGTCAGAACAGTGGAGTAAGCTGTTGTTATTGCTAGTCAGTCTGCAATGGCCAAGGAGAAAATAATCACTAAAGGCAAAAAGGAGATTAAAGTGAGGTGACAATGTCTGAGCGCTCATTTTTCTAAAAATTGTAGATTTACTTGGCAGTACTCACAGCCTGTTTATTCACTGACAGTCACACAAGGAAAGATAATCCTTTTCCTTCATCAACCTGTTTGTAGCAAGCCATTCCTTAGCTTCAGTTCAAGTGACTGTGGGCACATGAAGCATGTCAGGAAGGGACTGGCCTCCTGCTTCACAGGTGGCACCAGGATTCCAGGACAGGTTCATTCCCCTCCAAGGGCACAACTCCCTGGTTTTCTGCAACCCAAAGGAAAGAGAGAAACCAAAATAAAAGCAAGGAGTAAGCAGTGTTGTATCTCCCTCACAGCGTCCCAAGATGTCATTGGACATGTTGCACAAGCCCCTTGCCAGGGAGACCCTCACCAGGCTACCGCAGGGGGCACTTGGGAGAAACAGTGTCCCCCTGAGCCTCCCCTGAAGCACTGCTCCCAACGCAAACCTAGATATAGATGATGTCATTTGGCCCCGAGGCATCACGGTAGGAATATGAGATGCTGCCTTAGCAATGCTGCAGCTTGCCTTTATTCTCCAGGGTGAAACCACGAGCCCAGATACTGCCTTCATCATGCCCCAACACCGCAGCAGAGAAAATCAAGCTCCTGAGGCTACCAGCTTGTGAGAGATAAACCAACGGCCACTTCCCTTGCTACTGGCTGCCCTGCCATGCAGATACCTGTACTGCTGGGGAAC
>BJBW01006552.1:0-26745 GCA_004320125.1 Scolopax mira
GAGATTGATGCTTTCTCCATCCTCACTGGGGCTGGCTACCAGGAGCCAGGCGACCCGTTAGCAGCTCTGCAGGCTCCATGACAGCTCAATCCCAACACACCCCTCCTGGATTTGCACGTCTGGTGAAGATAACCCTGCCCAGATACCAGCTCGAGAGGATATGTCATCTTTTTTGGGTTTTTTTTTTCCCAAGAGCCCAGCCCAGCAGTCACAGCAGGAATGGGCCTCTCAGCCCAGGGCAGGAGGCTCAGGTGTGTAAAAGCTGTTTTTTTGGGGGGAGACAGTGGGATCAGAGTCATTGAGTGGTTTGGTTTGGAAGGAACTTTAAAGATCATCTAGTTCCAACACTCCAGGACACCTCCCACCAGACCAAACTCCAGGCCCTCTCCAACCTGGCCTTGAACCCCTTCAGAGATGGGGCAGCCACAGCTTCTTGGGGCAACCTGGGCGTGAAATGCCCACAAAAGCTGAGCCATGAGGGTACAGCTGCCCTGCAGCAGAAGTGAAGGGGTTAATTGGCAGCAGAGGGCAAATTGGGGAATTGCTGGCAGCTGAGGAGCACCTAAGGTTAGTGCAAACAGGTGGGATGAAGCCCAGAAAAGAGCTCCTGGAGGAGCAGAGAGGGTTTGGCTGCAGGTGGAAGAGCTGGGGGCTGCGGAGAGGTGATGGAGCCTGGTGACCCAGGTAAGGCTGCGCGTCCCCGGGGGTCGGTGGCTGATGCTCTGGTTGTTGTCACTTGGCCAGGTGAAGGCAGGGGTTGGTGGCTGGTCCTCTGGTTGTTGTCACCTGGCCAGGTGAAGGCAGGTACAGGCAGCACCATGTGCTTTGCAGTTGTTTCTCCTGTGGCTGGACAGAGCGGTCCCTGGATCCCGAACCACCCGAGCGTGTGGGTGTTGTTTTCCGGGTGGGAATGAACAGCCCAGAGGCAAAAATAAAGCAGAAACAGAGCTCTTTTCCTGGCCGCTCTCCAGAGCAGAGGTGAAAAGGGGATGTGTGACAGCTGTGCTGCAGGGGGGGGTCTGCAGTCTGGTCTGGAGCTTGATGTTCTCCACCTTTTTGAGGTGTGGGAGAATCGGGGGTAGAAAATGTCCTGGGGAAAAAGGGTCTGTCTTCCGTGCTTGGGGGGACTGTTTGTTTCGGAGAAGCACGAGGGGCTGGAATGTTTCTGGAGCAAGATGGGTGGTTTGTCCTGTTTGTACTTTGCAGCTGATTCAGGGGGAGAAAGCTGAAATAGGCAGAGCTGAAATCTATTTTTTTTTCTGGAAACCCAGGAAAAGGCTGGTACTTTGTGCTATGAGTTCTTTGAGATATGGTTATATGGAGTCAGGCATGTGGGGAGGGAACAGAATTTAGTAACTTCGTGTTTGCTGCGAGCCGAGAGGATTATGCTGCTGAAAGTTCCTGGGTTTGGATGGTTTTGGGCAAAATATTCCCTCCCCACTTTCCTTTCTTGTCTACTTAGTTCCTAGTTCCTTAGTTCCTGGGCTTTCTCTGCTATCTCTACTGTGTTTATCAAGTGGCAGCAGGTTAAAGGCAGTGTGCTGAGTAAATCCCAGGTTAGCCTGGAGCAAGCTGAGTGGCATCTGGTTGGAGTGGTCCTCCTTGCCCGCCACGAGATAAAAATCACCCGCCGTGCCTTGTCTGAGTGGGAGACACTGGAGGGGAAAACCAGGATTGCTGACAAGATAAGGTCTGCCTTATCTATGCAGAGTGTGACTGGAAGCCAGCACTCAACCCCGGGCGGTTGCAATAGGTAGAGAAAACTGATTTAATCTCTCAGGCAGAAGGTGATTTTGTCAGGTGAAGCCCTTCTGATGTAATGTCTCTTACATGCGATTGATTCCTGGTTAATTCTGTCAGAGCTGGGCAGGAGCAGAGGCACCACGGAGTCAGAGGGGGATGATGAGTTTGGGCTTAAAGTGTTCATTGTGGCAAGTCCTCAGAGGTGAGGATGGAACTTCTAGCACCTTAAGCGCTTTCTTTTACTTTTATATCTTGAAGGGGGGAGAGCTGAGTGCCTGATCGTGCTGAATTTCCTTATCCAAGTGCTCATTCCCCGGTCGAGGGAGCAAGGAGAGAGTTTGCCCGAAGTTTGGGTGCTTGTAGCTGTAGCACTGGCCTTGTCCACAAGAGGCTGCTGGTGCCGTTCGCATCCCTAATGTCAGCTTTCCCCCCCCCCCTTTTTTTTTTTCTTTGGAGTGAGAATTTAGTGAAAAAAAAAAAAAACCCTTAACAACAATAAACCAAGACCAGAACACAAAGGAGGTTGCTTTCTCTACAAATGGGTAAGGGACTGGGTGCTTTCCAAACGTTCTGGGGGGGGTGTCACACCTGGAAAAAGGATGTTGGAATGGGGCAGGATGGCTCCAAACTGGGTTCCCTGGGGACAACCTGGGGGAAAATGCCTCAGGCCATGGGAAACAGGATGAAAGTGGTCCTGGGCAAAGAAAGGAGGAGTAAGAACCCTCTATGATCATGTCAGTTGTGCCTTTGCATTTTCCTTGGTGTTTTTTGTAGTGTCGGGACCTATGTTCCTGTGGGAATGTCCTGCTGTGGGGGAGGGAAGAAAAGTCCCATTTTTGAACCTCTCAGGAATTGTGTGGTTCTGCTTCAGGCAGGGGGAAGGGAGGACCTTGGTGCCCACACCCTCTCAAGGGGAGAGCAAGCACCTGGAAGGAGGCAGAGATGAGTGGTTGAGTGTCTGCTGGCCCAGGGCAACAAGAGGAAGCCTGGCCAGCCTCCTCCTCCGTGAGTTCTTTTGGTCCTACACCTCATGCATACTAAAACGTGTTTACAGTGTGTGTTATTTCACATCAACAAACCTCGTTCTGTGCCGAGGGGCCTGCTGAGAGCCACCTGAGGAGGGCACAGCTGATAGATGGAGCTCATGCATTTTGCATGCGGGTGGTTTGGACGGGGTGGATTATCCAGCAACACCACCCTGTGCTGGGCTTTGCTGCCTGCTTTTCTCCTGCCCGTTGGTGGCAAGCAGCTCCTTGGATCTCATCCTCCCCTCTAGCTGAGAAGTGATGGCCCAGAAAAGGGGCAGCCTCAGTCCTAAAATTGGAGCGTAATTAAAAATGCTTCAGCTCTTTACTCCTACAATCTGCTCTGGACATCAGTCTCTGCACTCTCCCAGTGACAGGCTGGTCCTAAAACCCATCTTCTCCCATAATTAGCACTTGGGGTGCCTGGTGGTGGTGCTTTTTCTGCCCTGTTCCATCTCATTTCGTCCGTGAAACTTGGCGTGGCCGTTGTGTATGAAATCCCTTGTGGAGGTTTATCTTTTAAATCGTTGTGGATGTGCCTGTGCATTGGAGCAAAGAGGGGCTGGAGACAAATGGAATGAGCAGCCAAGGTTCAGCTCACCTTTTATGTGGCTATAAACGAGACACAAAGGCAGGGCTGCAGCCCGTGATCCTTGGGTGGCTTTACAAAAGGCTAGCTGCTCTTGAGAGGCTTTCTTCAAAAAGCTTGGATGGCCCTTCAGTTAAAAAAGGTTTGAGGTGCTGTACAAGAGCAGGTCACTCCCCGGTGAAACCTGGGAGCCCTGGTCCTCTCCTCCTGCCACTGCGTGGCCACAAGTGCCCTTGGCACCTCTCATGTCCCCAAAGCACTGACTCCCTGAAACTCCCACGGGGGGGGGGAAACTCCCATGGTTTCCCAAGAGGTTCCAACACCCAACAGGTAATTTAATTACTTTCATAAGGACAATCTGGGAAACTGGTTCATAGCTAGACTTAAATTTTGCAAACATGAAATGTCATTTTCTTCTTTTTAATACTGATGCATATTAAAGTAATTAGGTTATTAGCAAAAAAACCCTTGCTGTTTCTGGGAACACAAGGCTGACGAGGCTGAAACCTCTCTGACATGGGTTTTATTCTCTGCCCTTGGCCGAGCCTAAGGGCTGTCAGTGACTTGGGTGGCCTCTGCCCATTTCACCCAGCAGCCAGGGCTGTGTTCTGCTGAGGGTTCCTGAGGGTGTCTGATTGCCTCTCCCTCCCTTTTCCAGCTTCAGCCTTGGTTTGCCATGGCCACGCTGTCGCCTCTCAGGCTGGAGACCCTGCCTTCCTCCCCCTTAGGAGATGCTCCTCATCTTTCTGTGGAGATGCACAGTGGCTCTGCCACCCCTCGTCCTTTTCTGGGGTCAGGGCTGGGAGGTGGCTCTGGTGTTCAGAACAGAAAGTTTCTTCTGGCTGCGTCACTTTGGCCGTGGAGAAGAAGCCAGGAGCAGAGTTCAAACCATCTGCCCAAGCTCAGAGCTTCCAACCTGTGGGCACAGTGTGGAGTCTGTGTGTGGAGGGGTTTAAAGCCAGCCAGGTCCCCCAACTCCTCTGGTGACTAAAAGCCCCTCTAATTTCCTTGCATCTCATTGTGTATTGATGGCCAGGGATGTCGGGTAACTATGGCAACTCATTGATTAGCATCCAGCCCCTGTGAAATGAAGAACATGCAGCCATAAGAATTACAAATGATGCTGTATTGTCTGCTGCCAATAGGCTGATTACTGCCATTTTCTGCCAGGTAGACCAGCTTTTACAGGCAACCCGGTGGTGTGTAATTACCATGCTGTGATTGATGCATTGCTATAGTTACTATCTGCTGCGTTCCCTGACTAATAGTTTTTAAATTCCTCTTCAGATGGAAATGCATTGCCTGTAAATGTGCGTGAGAGGCAGAGGTCTACAGAGCCAAGAGATTCATCCTGAGAGGAGCTAGTTTGGGCGTGGAAAAGTGTCTCGTAGTACAAAATGTTGTGGTCAAGTGTGTGAGTCACTTGGATCCAACCACTGATGAGGTTGGATGAATGGGGGGGGAGGGGGGAGGAGATAAACCAGGTTGGGGAGGGAAGCTGTGATGGCACAGGCAGTGGAAAGCTTCCTCCAGGCCTCAAACATCTGTCACCTGTTGATACCGCATGGTTGTCTGGAAAAAAAAAGTAATAAAAATCTCCCCCAAATAGTTAAAAAACAATCCTCCCTTGCCTCTGAGCAGGATCTGGCATCCTGTTGGAGCTGGTGCTGTGATGAATCCGTGCCTGATGTTCAGACCTTGGTGCTCCCACCCTGCCCTGGGAAGGGAGATGGTGGATCCAGGCTCAGATCTGGAGGACTCTCCTGGGGTGGAGATGCCAAGCAGTGCCTCAGACCTCTCTCCCCCTCCTCTTCTCTCTCCCCTGTGTTTCGGCATCTGCATAACCTACACAAAGTTAAAAGGGGTTTGTTTCTTTTCAGACTGCGTGCAGCCGGGGTAATTTAGTAGAAAAATGTCATGCTAATGCAATTCAAAGTTCAAATGATCTTTCATTTTGAGGGAAAGGAGAATGTGTGTGCAGTCAGAATGTTAAAACCCACTACTTGCCCTGCAATTCAAATAGAAATATGAGCTTCGGGGGATACATAAGTCACATGAAGTACTGTGAGTGAAACACAAAATGAATAAAAATGATCCGGAAGCCATTATTAGCATTGCTGGGGGGCAGATCCAGCTCAGAACAAGTGTAGCGGCCGTCAGGAGCGGTGTTGGAAAGGAGAAGTTTGCATGAAATTACAACAACATGGAAATAATGAGGAAAAAGTTATCAGTGAGACGCTGTTCATACTGATAATGAAACGGTGCAGCCCAGGTGCTCCTAACCCCTCTCCTTTCCAATCCCAATCAACGTTGAGGTGAGTGCTTAGTTGGAGAGTGGCACATCTTAAGGAAGCTCTGGTGCTTCTGCTGGGCTTATGTCTGTGGGAGCTGCTGCTCTGGCTCTGCTCAGTGACCAGGGGGATGCTTTGGGTTTGAAGTCCCCGGGCTGGCTTTCAGCACAGTGATTACTCTTGTTAAATACCCTGAGATATCGTGGAGATTAGGGGAGACCTTATCAATACTTATAAGTATCTAAAGGGTGAGTTGAAGGAGGATGGAGCTGGACTCTTCCCAGTGACAGGACAAGGGGCAATGGGCACAAGCTGGAAGAGGGGAAGTTCTACTCAAATCTGAGGAGAAACTTTTTGTGTGAGGGTGGCAGAGCCCTGGCAGAGGCTGCCCAGGGAGGGTGTGGAGTCACCTTCTATGGAGATCTTCAAGCCCCCCCCAGATGCCGTCCTGAGTGACATGCTCTAACGTGCTCTGGGCAATCCTGCTTCAGGAGGGGAGTTGGACTAGATGATCTCTATGGTCCCTTCTAACTCTAAAAAAGAATTCAGTGAAGGGTTCTGCAGGAGCGACCAGTGGGCAGTTGTCCTCTGAAAGTAAGAAATCTCCCCGCTTGGCTGAAAATCAGCAGCCTGCTCTCTCCCTGTCTCTTTTGAAGCAGAGGAAAGGGGGAAGTTATGTGACATTGAGGGAAACTGTTTTTAAACAGAATTGTTTGAGCATCTCCAGGAGGCAACGGCAGCGCTTTTAATCTGGGAGAAACCAGCGGAGCCTCCGCTGCCGCCTGTGAAGTTGACAGAGGAAGCTCCCAGAGGCAGGAGTCCTCCTGTCTCTCCTGAAAGTCACAGGCGAGTTCCCTGCCAACTACAGAAACCCAGCTCTCAAAGTTTCCATTGTCTTTATCTTCCCTTCAGAGCATTGTCCTTTGGGTTTCCCCAGCTCTGCCTCCCGTGTTTTTCTCTCTGTAGTCACCCTCCCAGTGGCAAATACTCCCCGCTCCGTGGTTTTATGAGCACTGACAGAGGGTCAACACTCACATAAAGCTTTCCAGACCCATGATTAAAAGTCAATAGTGGGCTCATTCACCAGCCTGCTTAGGGAAGGGAGGAAGGCAGGCAAAGCATCTCCTAAGAGATGGTGGCGGGGGAACCGTGGGGCTGGGAGGAGGTTGTAGGTCAGAGCTTTTGCTGCTGTGAGGGATTCAGCCCACTGTTTCAATGGGAGGGGAGATGGAACTGAGATGTGGGGAAGAACTTCTTTGGTGTGAGGGTGGTGAGAGCGCAGGTTGCCCAGAGAAGCTGGAGCTCCATCCTTGGAGGTTTCAAGGCCACGTTGGAGGGGGCTTGGAGCCACCTGGTGTGGTGGGAGGTGTCCCTGGGGTGGTATGTAATGGTCTTTAAGTTCTCTTCTGACCCAAACCATTCTAGGATTTGATTTGATGTTAATTAAAATAGCAATCAGTAAAACCCTTCTATCTGTTGATGCAGGGAAGTTCCACCTGGAGAGACCACACTTAAGAGTTGTGCTTAAAAGGCACCTCACCACCAAAATCCTTAAGCAGAACTGTGTCTTTACCCAGTGTAATTGTTACTGCATATAATTTTAAGGCTTCTGAAAGTTAAATGTGTGCGTCCAGAGAAAAGATATTACTGCAGTAATTGGGCTATAAAAGAGTACATACATACTAAGGGCTTCTGTCTGATGCTACCCTGGTAATCTGGAGAGCAAAATTTGATTTTCTCTAATCCTGGAATGTGTGTGTTGCTGAATTTGAAATTTTCTCAGTGGTATTATACATATCTGAAAGGTAATGTAATATTTGAACAAGAAATTTTTATTATAATCCTGCATTTAGTGTAACTCTTCTCTGAGTCCTCTGGATGATTGTTTGCAAGTACCTGATTGTTAGAGAGAAAAGGTAATTGCGGAAAGAAAATGAGACTCAAGAAAACTATTTTGGAAGTTAAGCAGAATGGTGGCGTGAGCAGCACCATGGCTGATTGCCTATAGTTGATGAAAATCATTTGCATATTCCAGTTTTTCTCACTGCATTTGACATTTGTCTGCCCCTTTCACCAGCACATGAAGCCAAACCCAGAAGGTTTTTATGGGCTGCAACATGGAAACCAATACCCTGGTGATTTTTAATCCCTTATGTTTTGTGCCTGTGTATGTATGATGTCTGAAATGTGCTTGGCTCTTCCCTGTGGCAGGAAGGAGTGGGATCTGTCCCAGATTCTGGGTGGTAATCGGTACCACGGAGCCTCACACCACTTTGAATTTTCCTTTACAATAATCTGCTGGGGGCATGACTTTACAGAAACAAAAGACGACACAATTTCTGACCTAAAGAGCTTAGGATCGGCTTTAATAAAGCTATTTAAATGTCTGGCCCCTCCTGGAGGCAATGGAGGAAGACTCCTTGCTTTGCACCATCTGGTTCTTATGGGTGGGACAGACAAGGACTTTATAGTTAGGGAGTAGATGAATGGAAAAAAATGTATAATAATAATACTTTACAGCAGCAATGTAAATGGCTGTTGCAACCCACTGCTTGAGCCTATATTTCTTGTGTTTTAAAACACAGAGCTGTAACCATGTGTGTTGGGGGGGATCTGGATGCAGCAGGGGGAGGGCTCTGAGAACCTCTCCTCACAAAGCCTGTATTAGATTTTGTCACTTTTTGGGCTTGGCAAACTGCTTAAACGCCTCTGGGACTTGCTTGCTCTCTCTTTCTGCAGGAGGAAGATAATATTTACTGATCTCTCCTATCGTTCATCTTGTTGTGGCTGGTATGATAGTGGTGTCATAAACATAAGTAATATAAACTGAGCTAAGACAGGATGTTTTTCACCTGCTATTTCATATTACAGTTTTTCCTTTTCATCATCGGAGAGGTTGTTACTATTATATCATGGGTTTTAAGTATAATACGGTCTTTTGTTTTTGATCTGTCTCAAAAAAGAGAAGGAAGGGAGGGAGTTTTCTCCAGACTCAGGAGATCACAGCACACGGTGAGGCTGGTGATCCTTCCGTGTCCTGCAGCTCACGGGGACAGCTTTTGTAGTGCAGGGATGATGCTTCTCCAGAGAAATCAAAGGAAGGAACCCGGCTGAGGTTTGTACAGGACCTGCTGAGCCTCAGCTCGATGCTGCTGGAAATCTCTGCCAGCACCCAGCTGTGCCCACAGACCTTCAAAGGAGGGCAGCGTTTGAGAAACCAGGGCTGGAGCTCGGCTCAAATCACTGCTGGTGCACTGGCTGGCTGGGAAAACATCCTGGTACCAAAGTAGAGGCATTTGCAGCCTCAGGGAGTCTGAATCCAGGGATGCTTAAAGAAATCGGTGCTTGTTTCTGGTTAGGTTTGATTTTTTGGGGGGGAAAGATGTTGCTGTACAGAACCAAACCGTTCCGCTGGGCACATCTGTGCTGGAGCAGTGATTTTTCTCGGGTGCACTGGGGATAGGCTGCAACTGAGACTGACCCGTGGAACTGGATCCTGTCCTGAGGAGTTTGCGGCCAAACTATCCCCTCCTAGGATGGAAGGAGGGAAGAGGATGCCAAGCCTGGTTGGAGGAGGGCTGTGGGAAGGAGGTACTGCCGTGGGGAGCATCCCCTGTGTGTGTGAGGGGAGGCAGGAGCAGATTTACTCTCTGTTTGGCAGCTCTCATCACCAGGGATGTTTATTGGGTGTGAAACACGTTTGTTCCTTAGATAACACAAGATGTTTAGCAGCAACTGACTCACGCCAGCAGCACTGCCTATGCCATTAGTGCCCTCGGAGGATTAATTACAGGGATATATACCCCTCTCTTCAGATGCCTCCAGAGCAGGGTGTTCGTAAATCAAGCGTGTGTGTTTATTGTGGGCAAACTTCTCCAAAGGCTCTTTGCCAAAGAAAAGGGAAGAGAAAAGGCAGCATCAAAACACATCTCTGCTCTAGGGGTTGGCCACAGGGTAGGAGGGGACAACTTGCACGGTGACAGTCAGTCTGTCACCAAAGAGGTTCCAGCCTGGAAGTGATGGATGGGAAAAAAACCAACCCCAAACTAATTTACTCCTTTTGCTAAAGCTCATGGAAAAGTAGAACTTAATAGCTTAACTCTGGTGGTAACAGATCCTAAAGCACTTTGTAGTGAGCTCTCATACGGTTATAAATCCCAAATAACTCCTCTGGATTGATGATTAAATCACCAGCTACAGTGACAAGGCTGGAAATGGTTTAACTGGACTGGAAAAGTAGTTTGGCTGAAATCCAAGGCTTTGTGAAGATAACTCGGTATTGATGACTTTCCAGGAAAAGTGATTGCTTATTGAAAAGATGACTTCGTAACAAAATTATCTTCCTCGAAGGTTTTGTTTCACTTTGACCTGTTTTGGGACAAGAGTTTTAGATATTTGGAATGAGACGCCAATTTCCAATAGCAGAAATTATCTCGGGTGCAAGATGAGACTTCAGAGATAAGGCTGCAGACTTCAAATAGGCCGTAGCTCTGGGTGGTACCTGGTAATGCCTGAAGCCATTTGTCATTGCTCTGCAAGGTCACCCCTTCTCTCTGCTCCCACTGTCCTTTTCCAGCCCCTCTGGGAGCAAGATAATCCTTCACGCCCCCCCAAAGTGCCCTTCTGCTGCGTGGGGAATATTCCCTGCTGTGGCTGGGAATATCTCCTGCTTTTGAAAGATATTAATTTCTCTGTGGAAGGAGGGATGATTCGTGTTAATGACAGTTCCCCCCTGCCCTGCTTTTTCCTCCCCTCTCTGTCCAGGTAGGCTGCGTGTTGGTATCTGGCTTTTACTTAATGACCCTCATCTATGGGGGAAGTTCCTGGGCAGAATCCACAAGCGAGTGGTGTTATGAATTCCTCCTGCCTGGCAATAACTTTTCTTTTTATGAGGTTTTTTTATTCTTTAGATAATATATTAAAACCATATTTTTTTCTTTTCTTGCCAAGTTGGCTTCTGCACATTCCTTGCCCTTGAATTTCCCCCTCCTCCTTTTCACCTGAGTGGCATTTTCACTGGAGATGTTTAATACAGCTCTAATCCCCTGATTCCCCGAGGTACACGAAAGCAGCTTTACGAACCCATAAATCCAGAAAGATAAAGTGCATTTTTATTAGTCGTGTTGCCATGAAAGTACAAAATAAGTAGTCTAATATGAAGCAGTCAATAACAAATTTGCCTAATAGTTCTGCTTATTCTAGCAAAAGCACTTGGAGAAAGGTTCCACCAGGCTGTTGGCGGAGGGGAGCACTGCTGGGATGGAGGAGTCATGGCTGGGGGGTTAGTGGGGGTACAGGGGGTGTGAGACACCCCCAGCCCTGTGAGCACGGATTTGCAGCACAAATCCTTCGGTTCAGGTGATGGATGAGCAGCTGAGTGACTGGTGGATGTGCGGGGAGGGGTTTTGGGGTGAGAGGGGCCGTGTGACTCAAAAGATGCGAGGTGGCTGAGGGCTGTGGCTGTTATTGCCCACAACACATCTGCAACAGAATCCCGTGGGGTTGGAAGGGACCTCTGGAGATCATCTCCTCCAACCCCCTGCTAGAGCAGGGCCACCCAGAGCAGGTCCCACAGGAACGGGTCCAGGGGGGTTGAATGATCCCAGAGAAGGAGACCCCCCTACCTCTCTGGGCAGCCTCTGCCAGGGCTCTGCCACCCTCACCCCAAAAGAACTTCCTCCTCATCTTTAGGTGGAACTTCTCATGNNTCCCCCCTCAGCCTTCTCTTCTCCAGACTAAGAAGCCCCAAGTCCCTCAGCCTTTTCTCAGCAGGGAGATGCTCCAGGCCCCTCATCATCTTTGTAGCCCTTTGCTATCCCCTCTCCAACCCCCCTGCATTGCTGGAGCCATGTCTGTGTAGTGTGGGCTTGCAAGAACACAAAGCAGTGATGCTGGGGCAGGACTGTGGAGCTGGGGACGGGGGGCTTTTCTCACTTGGCATTTGTACCCCCTCTGGCCCCAGCCCCATCTAAGGGCTCTGACCTCTGAGGGCAGCCTGCCTGGGGCTGCTGGCGTCTGGCTTTCCTCTTTGCCATGTCTGTAGCCCCTGCAGCCAACATGCTTGCCCAGAGGTCACCCTGGCTGATTTTATGGGGTGGTGGAGCCTCTGCCTTGGAGCTGTGCTGAGCAGCCACCAGAGAAGAGCCCTTGTTCTCCATCCCCCCCCAACAGCATCGCCAAGACCCTCTTCCTCTGACCTCCGCTCTCCTCTCTGACCTTTTTGGGCTCCTCTTTGATATTTTCTTTTATTTTTTGCCCCAGAGCCTTGACCCATGTCATGACCCGTTGCAAAAAGCTGTTTCCCCGGGTTCCCTGGTGAGTTTTCGCACTTGGCCTTCGGCCTCACCGTGGGATTTTGGGGAGCCGGGGCTATGGAGCAGCACTAGGTGGCAGGAGTCAGTCACGCAAAAGGATGAGGGCTGTCTCCTGCTGAAAATGCTCATGAAGCTGCTGAGGTGGAATTTGCCAGCTCACTCTGAGCTGCGTGGACCAGGGTGGGCTTAAGCCGTGAAAATCCCTTCTCCAGCCAGACTCCAGGACTCTGCCTCCCGTCTTTTCCCCGATCCCGGAGGGCCCCACTGGAGGATGGTGGGATTTGGGCAAGGCTTTACCAACTAGGCTTGTGTTTGCCCAGTGAATTTTGGCTCGGATCTTGAATGTGCTCAGAGTGCTGGTTTGGATGGAGGGTTGTTGTGAGGTGTAGAGTGTCTGTGATTCCTTTTGGGGGGATGCTTTTTTTGGGAGCTGTGGCTGCGCTTGCTTCGCTGAGGGGCATCACCCAGGTGGTCCTGAGAGCTGAGATGAAATAACAGCAGGTTTTTACACGCAATTCCCTGTTTTCTGTTTAGATGTCTTCTTTAGCTGCCCAACAAGTTTGCCCTTGCTTAGACTTTTTCAGCTCTGTCCCATTTAACCCCTGCTTTTTGGGGAGAAAAGCAAAGAGCAAGAGGAGCCGGGTGTCTATTTGAGGGCATTTTGCTGCATTTCCAGCCCTGTGGTGGTCCCAGACTGTACAGCCCTGGCTCTGGGGTTCAAGCTAAAGAGCCGTTTAAGGGAGAGGAGCAGAGAAACACCGTATTCCTCTAAGTCTTGTTATAACTTTTTTTTTTTTTTATCTTGCTGTGACTTTGCTTTCGGAGCTGCTCGGGGTGGCTGGTGGCAGCTGTAGGCAGCAGCAGGAAGGCAGCAGCTGTCACATATCCTGCTCCCTAATGGGTTTTCCCATCCAGCACACGCCACGGTGCTGCCGTAACCTCTCTGTAAGCCTGTGCTGTGATACCATCGGGCCAGGAAACCTGAGCGAGAGGCAGACGATGCAAAAGGAAAAAAAAAAAAAAAAAGAAAAAATCAATCTCTGCAGCACCTGAAAGCGGGAAGATTGGTACCAAGTCTTGTAGTGACAACAAAAGAAACTGTTTCTCCTTCGAATCCTTTGCCTTGGAAATTCCTCCTGGGAGGGAGATGAAGAGTTGCTGCTTTACCTCGTCTAGGCTGAAGGAAACAGGGAAGGGAATTGCACCAGGCGGTGCCCCAGCACGCCAAAACCTGGGGGCAGAGAGGCTGCTGCAGAGTAAACACAACAAAGCTGGTCTCTGTGCTCCAGGGAGGCGAGGATCTGAGCAGAGAGCAGCCCGTCCCCTGCGGCTGGTGCAGAGGGGGCACAGGCATTGATTCCTCCTTTCATCGTGGCACAATTAGAGAGGATCGCTAATGATCTAATTGTTCCTCTCATCCCAGTCCAAAGAACGGAGAGGAGATAACCCATCGGTACAAATCCAGGCTTCAAAATCTTGCTCTGCCAAGTTACTGTCTCTAATACCATCTAATCTTTGTTGGCTGGTAATGGTGAAAGGAGATGTTGTGTCGGGAGGACAGCCCAGAGCAAGAGAGTGTCCACCAGCCGAGATGCTGTGAACCTCACACCGCTCCAAACTCTTCCAAAGCCTCAGGGTGTGAGCCACCCCCTGCTTACCCCATCCAGCCTGTCACTTGGAGCTCTCAGACTCCCCAAAAACCTTCTAGAATCATAGAATTGTCTAGGTTGGAAGGGACCTAGATCATCCAGTCCAACCATCAACCTGACCCTGACAAAAATCACTAAATCATATTCCTAAGGACTACATCAACCTGTCTTTTGAACACCCCCAGGGATGGTGCCTTAACCCCTTCCCTGGGCAGCCCATTCCAATGCCCGAGAACCCTCTCTGGGAAGAAATGTCTCCTGAGATCAAAGCCTCTCTATCCTCCATCAGGTTGACACCACCACCCTTCTCTGTGCCCATGTACCCAACTGCAAAGCAAAAGCAGAGCTCTCTGCGTTCTGGAGTTTGCAGCCACCATCTCTGATGGTGAAGGAGGCGCACGTGGAGGGTACGTGGTGAGCCTGAGGGATAAGATTAAAGCTGATAGGAATCACACTGCAGAATACAGGCTTATAGCTGCTGCTGATGGGGGTGTTTATTTTCAGCGAGGCACATGTTTCCTCCGGGAAGGGATTAGCCCCAGCACAGGCTCTAAACCTGATGTTTCCCCGTGAGGTCGGGAGCTCTGTGTATTGCTCTGGTTACAGGAGTGGTGGTTACACACAGTGGGGGTACAGCCATGGCCGTTACATTTTCCACACCCCTTTTCATCTTGTAATAACCCACAGTTATTAGAAAGGTTCTCCCTGATGTTAGAGGTTCCCGGACTCGAGACTGGGCCCTGTGTAAAGTGAGTGAGGAGGTTCCCTGCAGGGATGGGGGACACAGAGCTGATGTGGGGGTGTAACCAGGTGGTGGGGGACAGTTGTGTCCGGAGTTTTGGGCTGTCCCCTTGCTTGGGGGGGACTGGCAAAACATCTGGGCAGAGGGAGCATGTACAGAAGGCTGCTTTCTGCCACAACATCTATCCCTGTCCCTAGAAAGCATCCCCTCGCATCCGGAGACAGTACAAAAGCTGTTGTAGACAAGCATATTCTAGAAGCTTGCCTTTTCTTTTCTTTTTTTTTTTTTAATCCCCTCTGACTCCAGCTGGTGCCTGGGGATGTGTTGGAAGAGTCTTAAATTGGGAAACATTAGGGGCAGGTCGTTATCCAGCTGCATTTTTTTTCATCCGTGCCTGGTGAGAGGCCGAGGTGGGAAACCAGCTTCTTTTATGAAAGATGGACGCAGCCTCATTCCTCCAACCCCATCTCCTCTCAGCAGCTCCTGGGGGCTCTGCAGTCTCCTGGCAGCCTTGCCGGGTTCTGGCAGGGCTGGGGCTGACCTTTCCATACAGAGGAGAAGAAAAGAAGGGAAGTGTCTTTGTCTCCTGCTCTCCATTCCAGGAGCAGGGGTGTGTGTGGGGGGAAGCCAGACACCTCCACGGAGCGTCTGGGAGTGAATGGGAGAGCCAAAGCCTGGGGTTAATCATCCGGGCTGGGCATTGACAGAGCACCTCCATGCACGTAAGAGCTCTTCAGGAGAAGCGTAATTTCTCTGCGTGTGCACCACTTGCAGGAACAAAACAGCTCCCCGGAGCTGGTTGCAATAACAGAATTGTCTTCTGAAGAGAAATCAGAAAGCCAGAGGGCTTTGGAGAGGGCAGCGCGGAGGCTTTTAATGTTTTTCTGCCTTCTTAAAATAAAGATGATGTTTACCACTCTTCCCCCCCCCCCATGCCCATGCAAAGCAGATGTTGCTGTGTGAAAGGCAACCACAGGAAAAACTAATTAGGCTTCTGTACGGGGTGAGACTCTGGAGAAGGGCAGCAGCTCTGGGTGCGGGGCAGGCGGCTGCCTCCGAAATCGTGTGGGTGGGAGCTGCTGGGGACAACCTGCTGCGTTTGCAGGGACTGGGACCCTGAGGGCACGTGTGTGGGATGGGGAAGGGTGGGAGAGGGGTGGTGGATCTCAATGGCTTGAGTGCAAGGCTGTCGGGGAGAGGATGCATAAGATGCTCTTTACTCTGGATAATGAACTGGGGTGACCACTGGGGCAGCTGAATAATGTGGAAATGGGTCTGTGGGCATCACTCCTGGCTCTTCCCACCTGTATCCGTTGCTCCAGGTCACCAAAGGGCCTGGGGAGACATCGGGGAGGGCTGCTAAGTGGAGGAGATGAGGAAAGTTGGGAATTCAGGATGGGTCAGGGGGGAAAAAAGCGAGGGGGAGTGAAGAAGCAAGTGTCAGGGATGAAGGCAAGTGTTTGGCAAGGTCTTCAGGGTTATCCCGGGATTGGGGATGATTAATGTGCTGGAGGACTCCTCTCTCTGTGGTCTGCTGGCCGGGCGATCTGTCACTGCCTTGTGATGGACTGCCTGGTTCCCACACCTCACCGTTTTTAAGGTGGGTTATTGATGGCCCGCCTTTACAAACCATTCCTCCTAATTACTTTTCGGCCCAGGAAATAGCCGTCAGAGCTGGCTGGAGAGAGGGTGAAAGGGCAGGGCTGCAGCAGGAGCTGGCAGGTGATGGCTAAAACCCATGGCCCAGCATATCCATCGTCCCACACACCCCCCGCCAGACCTGCTGGGTCACTTATGGAGGTGTTTAATCATGGAGTGGTGGCACTGGGCACTGGCTGAGTGGTTGGACGCTGCTAATCAGGTCAGGTGCAGAGGTACCTGGATTTCTCCATCGTTATAAACCTTGTCTCAACCCACCACGTAACCAGCTGGTGATGGGCGCAGGGTGCTTTGCCGTCCTGCCCTGCCTCCCCTTTCTGCTGATTGATTTGTTACCCGTCTCAGACCTTTCATCTGTGACGGGCAGAGATGCTGGAGGACCCCGTTCTGCCCCTTCGCCCCGCGTTTGCTTGCTCTGTGCAGAGTTCAGATTAGCTGAGTAAAAGCTGCTGCTGCTTTGATTGACTCCCAGATCAATTAAAGCAGCGTGCGGACAGATGGAGGGCTCGGATCCTGAATTTTAACCCTGATTTTCCTCCTTTCTGCCTTCCCCAGGGCCCTTTCAGGTTAATTGCCCTGATCTCTTGCTGCCTTTTTCCTGCTGGCCCTGAAGGACCGTCTGGCTAATGTTGGCCATCGCGATGGATCCAGGCTGGGGAGGGACTGGGGGAAAGGCAGGAGGGGAGAGAATTGATTTACTCCATCGGTTGCTGCCACCGTTAAATTCTCAGTTCAAGCCCCGTGGAGAATGCAAACGGGCTCTGCTTCCTCGGCCAATTTACAGCCGCTGACAAGCTGCTAAACAACATCTTTGTTCCGTGCACGTGTGAGCCCCGTGGGCTCCTCTCCGGGTGACAGCGTGATGCACAGGTAAGGATCCGTGGATGCTGCCACCACTTCTAATGAGCCCTGCCTGCTGCACCCCCCAGCCCCGGCTTTCTTCTCCCAGTACATCCCTCTGCATTTGGATCGTATCTCATCACCTTCCCAAGGGCTTTTGGAAGAGGTTGATGGATGAAAGTTCACCTCGGATGAAGCTGGGGCTCTTGGTGCTGGCCACCTGTGGATGGTTGGGATAAATGGGGGCATCTGTGGCCAGATGCGTGGAGAATGTGCACTGCCCATCTGGGCATGTGGATGCGGGCACCAACCACCAGCAGCCTGAAATGACTAAATTAAGCAAAACTCTGCAAAACCTGGAGGATTTGGGTGGTTTGCATTCAGGATTTAGGGCGTCGGAGCATCCTGGAACAGCACAGCTGGAAGGAAGATGCCTCCCGGGACCGCAGAAGGAGGAGGTGATGAACCCCTCTCCCTGCTCTGGACTCCAGCCTTATTTTTTAAAGACAACATTTTCCACTTCAGTGTTTATAACGCACCAGCCTTTTGGTCTGAGGTTTGCACCTTCCTCCATCCAGCAGCCGTGAGTGGTCCCTCCTGGCCTGAGCCCTTCCAGGCCCCGCAGAGCTCCACGACTCCCCACTAATCACCTTTATCACCATTAATCCGAGGCTGGAATTAGCCAGTTCTGTGTTCAGCAGAGGCCTGCTATTGCATTTAAGCAAATTATCTCCCTAATAATGACGAATCAATTATCGGTGCTGCTTCCAAGGAGAATGCTTGTGGTCTACTTTTTTTTTTTTTCAAAAAGCAATAAACCTGTGTGTTCCCGTTGCCAAAAATTAGCTGTGGCAGTACAGCCAAAATCATAAGGAATAACCCAGCCATCCAGGCAGGCAGTTAATGAATTATCCTCTTGCAGCAACACAGAACTGAAACACACCCAGGAACCTTGCTGGGGTTTATTGAGATGTTTTACTTCTCTCTGCATATTTTACTTTTTTTTAATTAATTTTTCTTCTTTTTTAATTTTTTTTTTTAAATCCTCATGAGGTTTGTGGCTAGGATCAGACCAGTTTCCATCACGTGGAGCTCAGCTGGGAGGTGGCTCATTGCAGCTGGAGAAGTTTCATGGGGACAGGTCTCTTGGTTGTGTCATCCCCCCAAACCCTGGGTCCTCGCCGAGCTGGGGAGGGGGTGGGAGAGCCCTGCTCCAACATCTGTCCTGCTTGGCAGGACATCCAGTCCTGTCCTGGGTCCGTGGGGAAGCTGGGGAGGGTCTGGGGGAAGTGTTGCTGAGTGCCTCATCGGGGCCAGATGCTGCGGTGACAGCCGGGGTTTGGCACCAGCCTGTCCCCTTTTTGGCACAGGGGGACTGGAAGTGGGAGGAAGAGGAGGAGGAGAGGTTCCCTCCTGTCTACTGCTCTCCCCCTACCCCTCTGCAGGCTCTCATTAGCCATCCCACTGTTTGGGTGGGCATCGTTATTTAGCGGCGGTGTTTGTGTTGACAGGATGATGGGACACTTCATCAAGCAATTAGAAAGGAGAAAAAAAAAAAAATCATCACCAGTCCGACAAAATACAAAGGCAGCAGCCGGCATAAATTAATGTGTGTAGTTTTTAAGGGTTTAGTACAGTACTGTTTTCTTCTGTCTTCCCACGGGGGATAATTAAGAAAGAGGCTATTTCCCTGCTACCGTTAGGTATCAGGAGATGCTGCCATATCCCCTTAACTCCAGTGGCCCTCCTTGAGTCTGACAGATGATCAATTTAGTGTATTGGGAAGGGGAGGCTTATTTCTTTTCCAGTGTAAGTTTAGGCATTATTATTTCCCTGGGTGGATTGATTCATATTTTGGTTGGCTTCATTAGCTGAAATACGCCATAGACCAAATTAGCACTGAGCTTTCAGTGATCATAAGGATGGAGCAGTTTGTTCTTATCAGTAATTGATCATGGAGCTATTAATGGATGCAAATGTATTTGTTCACTCTGCTTTGATAAATAATGGCTCGCTGTTCCCCTGTGATATGATTTGTGCTCACATTTCCTCTCGCTGCCGTACGGTCCCCAGGCCACGGGCTGGAGCATCTGGCTAAAAGGAGGCAGGTCTTGTGGCTTGATTTCATTTTTTGCTATCAGTTATTGATGGGCAGACTTCCCCAGCTGATTCACCCCCAGTGCTTGGCTCCAACTTTGAGCGAGCAAGTTTTTTGTGCTCAGAAAGCTGTTTCCCATTTTTTTTTTCTTTTTTTGCAGTATGGGTTAATTTTTCATTTCAGCATTAACCTTTCGTAGCTGTTCTCCTAAGCCGGAGGGGCTTTAAGGAGGGCTGTGCTGTGTGCCCTGTTTGGGGGGTCCTCTGGGTACCCTTTCCCTGCGTAACTGGTCCTGCATCTGGACCTCTCCTGCATCCCGTGCTGTGCAGGTGCCCAACAGACCCGTGTCATTTGATTTCTTGGTGAAATTCTTGCTGAGCATTGACCAAAATAGGCAGCTCTCCTTCTGTATCCATTTACGAGATGGTTTATGAAACCTCTAGGAGAGATGTCAGGGGTGAGCATCAGGAGGAGAGGTCGTGCTTGGGGTTGGGGAGCCATCACACTTGGGTTTAGCTCAGCTCAAGAGCCTTGGGGACCATCTGGGGAGCAGGGGGCTGCTGAAATGTGCTATGATGTGTTCATTCTTCCCCTTTCATCAGCTCTCTGCAGCGGCTTCTCCCTTGCAAGTGCCTGTGCAGCCCCTTGGCCCGGTGGGCTGTTGGTCTCCAGTGGGGTTTCCTGGCCCCACACTGGTGCACACATCGGGGACAGGGACGAGGGAGCTTCTGAGGACACCTTTTGCTACAAATCAATCTTAGATAATGTTCCCTCCCCCCCTCTTCATTACAGTAATGGCATCATTTTTGTGCATGGCAATTCTCAGACACAAATAGCACTAAATCACCTTCCTCTCCTATGGTAACTACACTAATATTATTAATACCCTGTGTTCATAAAACAATTTTCAGCATCTCGAAGAGCTCTGCACATGTTAATTTAGCCTTACAACCTTCCGCCCGGGAGAATTGCCAGGATGAGTCACGTTTTATAGCTGGGTTAGAAGGGGGTACCGTTGAAGAGGGGAGAACCAAGCCCTCTTCATACCTACACCAGCATGGGATGGGTGGCACTGGGGACCATGGCACGAGCTCGTTTGACTCACACTGGAGGGGGGAGGACTCCCCCTGAGGTCGTTCTCTTGAGTCATTTACAGAGCCATAAATAGAGCCCGCCAAGAAAAGGGCTGCGTTTGTACCCTGGGGTGAAAAATGAGAATAAGGGTGATTTGAAGAAAGGAGAAGTTGCTGGACATGAAGGCTGGGGGGGATGTGTGTGGGGTAGAGAAAGGGGATGCTTATTGTGGCCTTTCAGGATTTATAAGAAAGATGGGGACAAGATTTTTAGTACAGGCTGTAGCGATAGAACAAGGGGTAATGGTTTTAAACTAAAAGGGGGAAGATTCAGACTAGACATAAGGAAGAATGTTTTACCCTGAGGGTGGGGAGAGCCTGGCCCAGGTTGCCCTGAGAAGCTGTGGCTGCCCCATCCCTTGAAGGGCAGGTTGGAGGGGGCTTGGAGCCACCTGGGCTGGTGGGAGATATCCCTGCCCAGTGCAGGGGATGGGATGGGCTTTAAGGTCCCTTCCAAACTGTTCTGTGAAAACACATGATCTTCAGTCTTCTGCTCCAACCTCCTCTTGATATGAATTTGTAAGGGTTTGGGTTTCCCTGCAGGGCAGGGTCCCTTTTCCCTCTGGTCTCCAGCTGGAGCACAATCCTTATTGTCCTGCAGGGAAGTCTCAGGCACGTGAGACTTTTCCCCTTGAGCTGTGAGTTTTTGCAGACACTGCTGGTTGCTGCGGAAATATCCTTCAAAGGGTTAAATCTTGAGACATGATTGCTGAGGTATTGAATGAATGTAAAAAGCCAAGTGGTTCTCAGGATTTTTTTTTTAATTACCGTCTTCCGCTACATTTTAATTTGAGGCATCAAAGACAAAAGAGAAAGAAGCACAGATCTGGTCTGTACCTGCGGCAGAAGGCTGTCTGTCTGTCATCTCCCTTCCTTTGCTGGGGACAAACAAACCCTCTCTGCTTTGTTCTCTGGTGGTGTTTTGTTCCGTGCATTAATTTCTTTTTTCATTTTAGAAAAAATATATAAAAAATCGCAGAGATTCGGCACACTGCAGAAGGGAAAAATGCTGTTTAGGGGATTAAAAAGAAAATAACTCCTTTCTTTCAAATAAATTACAAAGCGCTCTTGCTGCTTTGTACCTGAGAACCTGTAGGAAAATAGCGGTTTATTTTTAGTGCCAGATTGGATGGGGAAATGAAATGACTGAGTCTTCTTCAAAAGCCACCTACCATGAACCAGTGCCAAGGAAGTGAGGCTGCAAAGTGATATTACTGTTGATTATAATTTATTTTATTTTCCTCCCCCACCCCTAGTCCAGAGTGGTTTGACATTCAGCTTGTTTTATTCTTAGTCATGATCAGGAACCGAGAGGATTGCAGAGCCCGGGGAGAGGTGGGAGTTTAAACCAAGGTTAGGACCAGCAGGTTTGCACCCTAAAATAAGGTGCTGAGCATCATTTTCCTGCCTCCTGATGCCCATGTCAGTGGCTTCCTGTGCCCTCCCAAGCTTTGGGCTCAAGGTTTGCCAGTGCCTGGATCCCAAACCTGGGGGGAAAAAAACCCAACGAACCCTGCTGTGTTCCCCTGCACTGGGGTTGTCCCACTGCCCAGCCCCACGCATCCTCCAGGACCTTTGGGATGGGGTCAGTGATGAACAGTGCAAATAACTCAAGTGTCTACTTGTGCAGATTTGAGTCTGCTGAGATGCTGATCCCGGAATCACAGAATCCCATGGGGTGGGAAGGGACCGCTGGAAATCATCTCCTCCAACCCCCTGCCAGAGCAGGGCCTCCTCATCTTGAGGTGGAACTTCTTGTGTTCCAGTTTGTGCCCGTTCCCTCTTGTCCTGTCCCTGGGCACCACTGAGAAAAGCCTGGCCCCATCCTCCTGACACCCCCCCTTNNGGTGTTGATCAGATCCCCCCTCAGCCTTCTCTTCTCTAGACTAAGAAGCCCCTCAGCCTTTTCTCAGCAGGGAGATGCTCCAGGCCCCTCCTCATCTCTGTAGCCTCTGCTGTCCCCTCTCCAGCAGTTCCCTGTCCTTCTGGAACTGGTGCCTCAGGGCAGGTTAATACCATCATATGGGTAGCACTTTTAGGTGCATATTTCCCAATCTACTTCCCAAAGCAGGGTAAAATCCATGTGATGATGTGTGCCTGGGGTCACAGAGGCTTTCCCACAGTGTTTTCCCCATCTCCTACCTCTGGAAGGGAGAGTGGCGGTGGAGGAAGAAGACGTGCAGGTGGAGCTCTGTGAGCTCCATCTTCTTTATTGCTGTCATGGTGCTTGGAACTACCTCCATCCATCACTCCCTCCACACCGCCGTGAGATTAGCCCAATGCTTATTGGAGCAGTGTGCTGGGGTGCCAATCTCCCCCAAAAGCACTAAGCCATCCTCTGCTAAAAGTCTCTTCATTTCCCTTCATTTTCCCCTCCACCTGTGGGGCTGGACCAACTTCAGCTGGTGCTTAATGCTCCACTTGAGGCTCTGAGTCAGCATCTCACCTTGGCTTCTCTTGGTTTCTGCCTCTTTCCCCAGGAAATCCTGGTGTCACCGGTATCATTTAAACAGATGCAAATTCACGTTTCCACTTCTCCCCGTGTATCTTTGCCCTGGGTAAGGTTCACCCTTAGTCTTCTGCCTCTACCCACCAGGCTGCCTGGTCTCGACACTGGCAGACACATCTCTTTCTTGTTTGACAAGCGTTTGGGGGGCTTTTTTGGGGGTGGAAGGGGGAGTGTGCATTGCTGGTGTGTGCAAAGCAGCTTCGCGGCGCGGTGCCTGTGAGTTATTACAGATGCTAAACGCAGAGCATCTCCTGACAGCTGAGCACCTCAGATCTCCCAGCCATCAAAACCAGCAGCGTTACTTCTGACTGAACTTAATCATCTCATAAGAAAAGATGGAGAGGAAGGGGGGGGGGGAACCAAACACACACATACAAAAAAAGAAGTGTGAAAATCACTCCGGTACGGCCACACCTCTGCTTCAACCTTTCTTCTTTCATGTCTTGGCTGATTTGTTTTGATCACTCAGAGCCTTCGCCGCTGAAGTTTGTTTGAACCCCGTTCGCAGGGAATTAGAATCAGAGAGTTCGTTGAAATTAGGATCTGCTAATGAGCGGTGCAGCAGCTGGTGGAGCCGAGCAGCTTGTGGGGAAGCGGGGAGGCACTGTGGCTCCTGGGCCTCGGCCGGGGAGCGGGCAGGGATGCGGGATGCTGCGGGGAGGCAGAAGTGTCTCCATCCCCCAAGTGATGCCAAGGAGGGGGGGGACACCTTCCTCCAGCTCCTGTAAATCCAGGCAGTGACAAGGCTGTATTGATGCTGAAGTGAGAGCTGTGGAAAAAATCAATGATTTATTGAGACATCAGGCTCTTCGTGGGGGGGAGAGAAAAAACCCCTACTATTTAGTGTCTTGATGTAGGATTGAGTGGAATTTTCTTACTATCACAATTCTGAGGGAAAGCTGTCAGAAATGCAATTTGTGTGACTACCGAGCTGGTCTGGAGTGAGGGCTTCAAGAGGGGGCAAACAATTATTTTTATTCCTTTTGTCATAATAAAGCTTAGACTAATTCCTGGGAAGGCCTGGGGCCTCCTGGTGCTTCTGTGCTCTGTGTGTTTGTGTGAGGAAACCTCAGTCGTCCAGGGAAAAAAAAAAAAGAAAACTCACCTGTTTTACAGCAGGATAAATCAGTGCCCAACTTGGAGTGTATTTGATCTTTATTTATTTATTTATTCATATTTATTTATATTTATTTATTTCCAAGGGCACTGTCCAAAGTCAAATAGGTAGGAATTAAATTCACATTTTCCTCTCAGTCCAGTATTTCTAACACAGATGCAGCTTTACCTTCTTTAGGGATTTTTTTCCTTCTTTTTTTTCCTCCCCCCCCCCTTCCTGTTCTAAATAATTGCCTGGTGGTGTGACTGTCAATACGCCCAAATGGAAAGAAAAGCTGTGATTTACATACACTTAAGCTCAAACTCATCTCAAATGATCCAATTCTGAGCCACCTTTTCCCAATGTTTAGAGTGGGAAAGCAAAAAAAAAAACCAACCCAGGGCATCTACCTCTGCTGAAAAGCACATTTTTGGATTTGCTCAGACTGAATGACGTCCTCTTGTCCCAAAGTTGGGGTTTTCTTCTTGCAGATGTTTTCAATTTCTCACCAATTTGATGTAATTGTTATGATAAGAGTTTCTGCCAAAATGGTAGTAAAAACTCAATTTTCCCGAGGAAAATTAACAAAATACATTCATGGCTCATGCAACCTGTTTATTAAGCTGTAGCAGGGATTGACTGCAGCTGTGAAATAAGATATAATTAAAGTCTGGGGTCTTCTCCCAGATATCAAGTTTTCAAAATTTGCTGGGCTGTGGATACAGGAATTATTGTGGCCAAACAGCCCAATCTGTCAGGCGGGAGCCCTTCCAGCAGCCGTGCGTGTGTCTGCACTTACCTGGGGAGAGGGGAGTGTTGGTTGGCGTGTGTGTACGTCGTCAGATGGAATCAGTTCACCCCTAGAAAATGGAAAGGAAATGGTATTTTTATTTATTTATTTTTGCCGAGACATCCGCATCAATCTTTTCTCCTTTTTTCTTAGGGTCTTAGAGCAAAGCTGTTACAGGACTTATATTTATTTATATATATTTTTATTTATTTTTTCCCCTCCCAAATGTTTAATACAGTCCCCTCTGCATCGCCGTGGGGAGGAGGCAGCATCCCTGGTGCTTGAGGGATGCTGTTTGGGTCCATCAGCCCCAGGATGCTGCCCAGCCCCGACCCTTTCCTTGTGCACTGGTGGGAGGAAAGCGCCGAAAGCTGTTGGCAGTTTGGGAAGGGGGGGGGTAAAAGCTGTGGGGGAGTCAGGCTGACATTACATCTCATCATTGCTCCTCTTTTGAAGTGCCAGCAATTCATTCTGGGTTCCCTGTCACAGCTTTTGGACCTTTGGGGGTCACGGCTTGTTCTCTGCAATAAGCAAACAGGCTGGCACTGTATCCCTGACACTCGGATTTAATAAAGAGATATTTAACTCTGCCCTGCTGCAACCCTTTCACAAAGACAGGGATCTCCATGGCAGCTGGGAAGTCTTGCACTGGTCAAGAGGCAATTTTCTGATTAAACAGTTTTGCATGGTGTCTGGCAAGGTCTTTTATGTGCTCATTTAATCCCCTGATCCTGCGCTGGGAGGCGATGGCCGTGCTCCGCCGCTGGCTCCACGTTCCTCCCTCTCTTTCCCTGCTGGTTCTACTCCAGAGATGAGGCTGAACCTTAATGCTAAAGGCATTAAAAAAAAATAAAAGTACTCGTGCTGTCCCCTTCAGTTGGTCTCTGAAGCTCCCTGTGCTTTTTCACACTCCTCTTCCACTTGTAAAAACGGGGTGGGAATATCTCCTGAGGTTGAATGTGCTTCGTGCTGCTTCTGCTGGTGGTCCCGTCCCATCCATAAAGCATCACATAGTGGTTTTAGCCTTGAATTTCAGGGACAGGTTGTTTCTTGGTTGTGGAGATGTTGTTTCCCTCCCCTGACCCATAAAGCACTGTGAGAGCTGCTGGTGTCTGGGGCTTGGGCTTCCAGCTGCCTCTTCAGGGATCCAACACCCAGGAAGTATGAAAAGTGCATTAACAGGGCTTTGGCATAGCTGTTATGGAATCATTCCAGTTGGAAAAGACCCTTGGGAGCATCGAGTCCAACCATCAGCCCTGCTTTGCAAAGTTCTCTCCTACACCATATCCCCCAACACCGCATCTAAACAACTCTTAAACACATTCAGGGATGGGGACTCAACCACCTCCCTGGGGCAGCCTCTTCCAGTCTCTGACCCCTCTCTCTGTGAAGAACTTTTTCCTTCATGTCCAGTCTTCTTGTTCTGGCTGTGTCAGAAAAACCTGTTTGGAAAACCGTGGGCGAGTGGAAGAATTATTTGGAGAAGGCCTAGAGATTCTTGAGTGAAGGAGGAGGTGTCCAGTTGTGGAGAGGGAACTGCTCATCTTTTAGGGGTGTCACCTCCAGGCAGGTCTGCAGAGCGTCCTTCTTCATCTTTGATTTTCTTTTTTTTTTTTTCCCCCTTTTTTTTTTCCCTTTTCTTTTATTTATTTTCCCAAATACAAACCCCGAAGGGAGGCGCCTGCGTGCCGGGAGAGGCACTAAGCGCCGTAATTTGCGGTAATGACTCAAATTCCAAACAATAACCCGGAGGCCGAGCGCGGCGGGGTCGTTAATGGGAAAGGGAGGCCTTGATTCGGCGGCCGCCTGATTGCGCCGGGGATGGAGGCTGGAGCACCCAGCTCCCCGCCGGGGGTAATTTGGGCCACTTTCCCTCCATTTTCGCTAAAGAGCCGCTCAATTGATGGGGCCGCTTTATCGCCGCTTTTTTCTTAGGGCTGGGAAGTGAATTTCCCGGGGCCGGGAGCAGGATGGTGACGGGCACACGGTGGCCCCCGCTGCCTCCTGCAACAAGCTGATGGAGTTTCTCCTTCCCTGTCCACTTCTCCGGGTTGTATTTCTCCACAAACAACCCTCCGGGCGGGCTGGGGACTGGGCAGGGATGAGGGATGCTGCGGGAAAAGCAAAAGTGCCTGCATCCCCCAAATGATGCCCAAAATCCCAGGAGAGAACTTCCCTCCGGTTCCTCTAAATACAGGCAGCGACAAGGCTCAGCAGATCACTGAGACTGCTGGAGTTGGAAGGGACCTTCTAGAGACCATCCAGTC